>VDFB02031263.1:0-16721 GCA_007258455.2 Sequoia sempervirens | reverse complement strand
TCTCTTAAAATGATCAAACATAAAAAATGTAGTAGATTGGCAACTCAAAAAATCAGAATGAAGAATGTATAATGCTTCTCAAAAGATGGAGAAAGGTCCTCTATTTATACTACAACTTGAGCATCCAAAGGCTATAAACAAGCTCATATTTTTGCCACTTCTTATGCCAATGAATCAACTCAGCTAAACAAAAAGAGAGGTGGCAGATTTAAAATAGTGACTCAATGCATATGCACAACTAGCTACCCTTCTCTATGTGACAACAAACTGTTTAACTCAGAAAAGCAAGGTTTATGGTTTTCCAAATCAAATTATACCAACTAGCTTTCCATTTGACTCATTCTCATACTCATTATCTACCTTATACTTTGGTAGAAAGTTTCAAAACAGACTTCTAATGTATATGTAGATTACTTACCATGGCACCACATAAAACCGCATGCCCCTACTTTTGTTTTGTTGTTTCAAGACTAGGTTAGAATGTTATTATCATGTTTTATCTTCCACTAAACATTCTTATATATTTTACTAAGCCTTAATTTGCATTGATTTTGTAGCTTATAAACTTGGTTCTTGTTTACTCCCACGCGCTATATTCATGTGATTCCTTTTAGAACACATAAACAATGTTGTATACTCTTTTGCAATGTTATTAACAATGTGCTATCATATATACATTGCATAATAACATAGTCAAAGTGCTATATTATATACCATGTGCTATTTCAAATACTATGCGCTATGTAAACACATCAAGCACTATACAATGTAATATATATATCTCAAATATATGATTATAAATGCATTATTCACATTCAAATACATACATATATTTAAATATTCCATCCTAATAACAATACATATATGTATACATACATATGTACATATATTAATATATATGTATGTACATTTCCATCAACATAACTACATACACATATTAATATATGTATACCTATATTATATATATACCTTGATATTTACATTTAAACACATATAATCTTAGTCCCATTGATTGACATATATACATGAAGTATATATATATGTCACCTTTGTCCAATTGATATTCCCATGCATATGGGTAATCCATCCATGAGCATGCATAGATATGTCTATCTATGTATACTCATGCATGTATTTACTCATGTGTATGAGTTATCGTAGACACGTACACATATTTGTATATATATATTTTATGTATATAGCTCATCAATATAAATATGAACACACAAGGAAGTACTCACTCTCGATAAAGAGAATCAATCACATAACCCAAATCAAGAACATTCACAGACAAGATCATAACCTCCTCTAAATCATGCATAAACAAGAATAAAGGTTACTTACCATTTCCCAAACTATTAAATCAACTTCACCAACTAGAAGTGAGTGTGTGTATGCTCAGTTAGGCTCATTAAGGGTTATCAGACCAAGTTCTTCTCCTGAGTGATACTCTACCTTTCTTTCGGAGGCTCGAATATATTCCTACAACTAGCTTAGTACATTGCAACAATAGTTAGCTGATAAAAATACAATCATTTGCATCATATATTTCATATTTAGAATCATTATAAAACATCAAATTGAATCAAACATTCATTTATATAATATTTCCAAGGTACATAAAGCATAAACATATATATTTAAAGCATTTTCACCTAGCTAGGTAAAAGTAAATATGTAATAACACAACGGGGTGTAACATATCCTCCCTTGTGAATCATCATCCCCAATGATCTTAAGTATCAGACATAAACATAATCCTTAAACATAAACATAATAATAAATTTCTTTTCAAAAATTCTCAAAAGCATGCAAAACATGAGGAAACTTTTTCTTCATCTCAGCATAGTCCTCCCAAGTGGCAAAATCTTTTGCATACTAATCCCACTGAACCTTGCATTGTAGAACCTCTCTATTATGTAAGTAAAGCTTACATGTTCTGAGCACCTTGAGAGGCTCAATTGTTACCACTCCTGGGTCATGTACCTATAAATAATTCCAATCAATAACATGGTTATCCCCTAGTATATACTTCGTAAGGTATGAGACATGAAAAACATTGTGCATCCTCGCAAGAGCTAGTGGCAAAGATATTCGATACACAATGAGGCTTTCTTCCTTGAGAACCTCAAAAGGGCCTATGTAGCATGGAGCTAGTTTGGATGACATTCCAAACATGATAGAACTCTTCTAAGGTTTAACTCTCAAAAAACCCTTTTCCCCTACTAAATTTTTTTTGGGTACCTGCTTGAATCTGCATAGATTTCTTGCCTATCATTAGCTTTTGCTAACCTCTACAAGTAATAATACCAACTTTCTCCTCTATTTCCAATAACATCTCAGGTCCAAGGCTTATCCTATCCTCTAGCTTATCTTAGCAAGTATAAGAATTTGATATTTCCCGCCATACAATGCTTCTGTGGACATGGAAAAAGTATCCCTTTTTGCTTGCTTGATGTGGGAGTAATTAATGATAAATTGGGCTTAATGAGGCCTTGATTTGGTGTTGTGAAGTGTTTTACACATCCACATTAGGTCTTGGACCCTAGAAAAATTGAATAAAATACATGTCTTGTAAAGGTGTTGTAAAGTGTTGTGAACCACTTTCACACTTTTCTAGACTTTCATCAAGCATTTAAGTATAATGGACCTATTTTCCCCCTAATTCAACATTGTAAAATATATTTAATGGCATCCTCACATTAATCCAGAAGGCTTGTAAATTAAACTTGATTTTAATCTAGTGTTGTCATGTGTTTTACACATTCAAATTGCATGTTGTACCTTTCTAGGCTATATGGACCCTATTTTAATGATGTAAAGTGTTTTTAATCACACTTTCACATTGAAATTTATGTCCTTGGCCTTATCCACCATTTATATCATAATTAATAGGCCCCTATGGCCCCATATTGTGCATCCCAAGGCTTAATTTGATCAAAGACCTGACTAGAACAACCTAGAAGCCTAGTTTCTTTATTTCCCAACATCCCAACTAGCAAAAAGAGACCCTGTGGGACCCATTCACCATTAGGGGTGAATGAGTCCCATCTAGGTGGGACCCATTTCCCCTTCATGGTGAATGAGTCCCATTTGAGCTATTTTTAGGGTTTGAGCGAGAAAAATTAGGTTTTAAGTTTAATTTTCCTCCATGTCAACCTTGAGGATCAAATTAACAAGAAAATTAGGTGGATTTCCTATAAATACAAGATTCTAAACTCTAATTCTTCATAAATTTAACTCATTCATTATTTTTCTTCCACCTCAAGTCAAGCAAGCTAGGGTTTATCATTCTAAGTCATCAAGATAGCTTTCTAAAGATTTCAAAGGTAGAATCTTAATTTATTGTTGCAAAAATTCAAGATCAATCATCATGGAAAGGTACTATTTCTATTATTTCATGTTCATGCTTCATATTATTTCTTCATTTGGTTTAATTACCTAAAAGGGGTTTGACCAAGGGAAACCCCCATGCCCTAACATTGAACATTTCTCCTTATTTTCTTGTGTTTGCAGATTCATGTATCTTGAAGACTTGGAAATAATTGAAGGATAAGTTGTAAATTTTTTGAGGACATATCCTTGTTGATTAAGTTAAAATATCCACTAAAAGTCACCTACAGGCCTGAAAATCAAAGTTTCAAAACTGGACACCTGTCAGGAACCAGAGTGCAGATCAGGGACTTTCGTTTCCACTTTTGTATTTTCAAGAATTCAGAAGTGGACTCATTCACCATTGGTGGAAAATGAGTCCCACTGCCAGGCCTAAAAATTATTTTCTATAGTTTTGGATTATACCTATTTGTCTTAAACGGGCTCTAGAACAATTTACCAGATTTGGGATTTATTCGCCTAGAATTGCAAATGAGTCTCTGTAGACCAAGTTTTTAGGATCAACAACATTTCAAAAGTCATTTCCAGTCTCCAGCAAGTTCTTAGCTACACACATTCAATTTCATTCATTTTTTTTATAGTTTACTTTCATTTCTAGGTCTTGTTGCGTATCATAATGTGTTTTCAATCAACTTGCATTTTTCATAGTTTTCACTTAATCAATATCTTTCTTTAGTTTTCTACATTTATATAATTCCATTTAGACATATTTCCTTCATTATTACATTAATCTTGAGTGTAGACATTCCCATTTTGGTGCTACCTCTCTCCTTTTAGGTGAAAAACCCTAGAAGTGCAAGAGAGCATTAGGGTGCCAAAATCTTTGTTTACATTTTGGTGAACCTGAATTTAGAATACTTTCTTTTTTGATTTGGATTCCATCATTATCCTAGAATTAGCTTGCATTACATTTTTCATTAGTTAAAGTTGCATTCTAGGGTTTCAAAAATTTGCATTAGTGAAAGTGCATATAGTTTGCATTTTTGCATCTCAAATCATTGCAAATCATCTAAAATTTTCATTTGCATTTAGTTCATACAACATCAAAAACATCAAAACCAATTGAAATTTTTAAAAAAAATTGAAAAAAACCCTTACTAGGACTCATTTTCCATTCTGGCGAATCAGTTCGAATCTAGATTTTTAACTATCTATTACAGCATCAGAAACCTCATTTATGTGCTTCCTAAGCCTCCTAGTAGCATATACTATAATTCTGGAAAGTTTAGAAATTTTGTTTTATGCATCTAGCTCACAAACATCAATTTAGAGTAGTCATTTTTGAAATCATTTCCATTACAAGCATCATTAGATCTGAAAATGCTCACATTTCTAAAATTTTGCATAACATGGATACAAGTACTTTTCACTTTTGCATATACCATGTTTACATTCATAAAACTTTGCATAAGTTTGATAAAAGTGCTTTTTCATTCTAGGATATAGATTGTTTGCATTCTTAAAGTTTTGCATACACTAGATAAAACTGTTTTGCATCTTTGGATATAAATTGTTTACATTGCTAAAACATTGCATGAAATGGTTACATGTGCTTTTCATTTTTGTTCAAACAATGTTAGTGTCTTTCATATTTAGACATGTTAAGAAATATTTCCTATCCCCTCCCTCTGAGAGTGTTTTGGTGATAGAGAATACAACCTTGGCTATTCCTACTGATCATATTTGTTCCTCTCCTAATATCTCTCCTATTGGTAACAAAGATATTTTGGTAGAAGAACTAATCAATGAGAGTTTTGAGAATCCTAGTTGTTTCTCTCCTCTTACCTATCTTAGAGGACAATACATTGATGAACAAGACAATACAACCATAAGTAATCATGACACTAAAATTTCTCTTTATCCTAGTATCTCTCATTGTTGTTAAGAAGATACTTTGATGCTAGAAAACACAATCAATGAAGGTCATGAAGATCTTACCTATCCCCCTTCACCTAGTGAAACCCAAGTATTGAGAAAGAAAATTCCACTAGTGATCATTCCCTTATCGGCGATGAAGTCATTTTAGAAGAACCAATCCATGAATGTCAAGAACATTTGATTCGTAGTTTTGGGTATGTGTAGGATCATGATGGGCCAACAAATGGCGATATGATGGGTTTGTGTAGGATATGTGGTTGATGACTTTTTTTTACCCAAAATTGATGAAACGAAAAGGGTTTGTAAAGGATATTCTCAGCTTTCCACCAATATAAATTATGCTTTACTTTGGATTTAATAAATAATTATTATTTATTTTCTATTTGAATTACAATGAAGTCTTGATTGATAGGCTGATTGAAAAACATCTATAGCTTTCAATGGTATCACATTTTTGAATCAAACATATTGTCACATTATATGCTTCACATACTAGAGGATTAAAAAATAAATAAAATTTCATGAAGTTTTGACCAAGTTAAGGTGGTCAGACATACTAGTTTTTATATTTTTTTAAATTTGTAATAAGAAATTCATAACTTATTATTTATTTGGAAAAAAATACAAAAAATATATGCATGACATAGAGATATGAGTCCTCTACTTATATCTAAAATATTATAAAAAATAATTATCATTTTATTGTGGTTAGGATGGTCGACAAACACCTACTTCTTATTTTTCCCTGAAATTTAACTACTTACCATTGAAATTTCAAATTTTACCAAATAGATTTTTTTTAATAAACCTAGTAATTTAAAAAATACATTCAATTTTCTATAGATTCTATTACATATTTTTGAAATAATATAGATAACTTATTCAAATTTTTACATCAAGTTGCTTAACTCTGATTTTTTTAAATTTTCATCGCCACTTAAGGGCCTATTTTTTCCATGATGATCCTACACATACCCTTCTCCTAGAAACCATCCTCCTAGGGAGAATATCATGGTGCAAGAAAATCACAACAATAGTAATGTCTCTTCTTTCGATAACAATAAAAATGTCCTTCTCAATTTCCCTTTATTAGAGATACATCACACCAAGACTGCCGAGGTTTTGAATGCGCAAGTGTCCATTAACTCCTCCTTAATCAATGGACCTCATACATACCCTGTGCGACATCCTAAGAACCCTCTAATTCTCTACCCACCTCCACACAAACAACAAACTCAAAACCAACCTGAACTCATCCTTTACCCACCATCACACAAACCTCAAACTCACAACAAACCTGAACTTATCCTCTACCCACCTCAAAATAATGTGTCGCAACAACTGAGTCATAATACCTTTGCTCATACCTATAACACTAGACATAATCCACAACCACAACAACCAACCCCAACCTCCTTACCTTTACCCAATTCTATACTAACTTGTACTCCTCGATTAAGGGAGTATGATATTTTTGAACAACTTAAGAGCACTCCCACAAAGATATCCCTATGGTATTTCATTCATAACTCACCTAACTATCACACTATGCTTCAAATGGCCTTACAACAAATTCCTATCCCTTCTAATGCGCAACCAAAGACATAGCAACTCTAATTCAAGGATTGAAAGTTAACATTGTTTTCCACCAAAGTGAACTCCCCCCTTTGGAAGTGCAAAAACAAAATCATGCTTTCATGATCATAGCCCAATACAATAGGATAGGGATAAAGTGAACCCTTGTTGACATTGGCTCCACTCTTAATGTGTGTAGTGTAAACCTTCTAGACAAGCTTAGAGTGGATAAATAAAAAAATCAACCTAATTCCTTATCTATCCAAGGATTTGATAACGTAGAAAAACTAACTACTTAGTGTGATTACTTTGCCTATTATAGTTGGACATGCTACATTATAAACACTGATCCATTTTATGCCTAACAATCTTTCATATAACCTCCTTGTAGGCAGACCTTCGATTCATGCAATGAATGGGGTGCCTTCTACTCTTCATCGTGTCATGAATTATATCTACAACAACAAATTGTACACACTTGAAGCTAACCCTAACCCCGACAGTTGTTTAAACATTCATAAAAGTAAGGAAAATTCCTTGAAAACCTTAACCCCAACCACACAAGTGGAAACTATGCAACAAAAATCCAAAACACAACATATTGAACAAGTCACAAAGCTATTAGATGATGATTGGGGCTCCTTAGAATTCACACCAACATTCATTGGAGAATACAAGATCATACACAAAGATTCTGAAAAGGGAAAAGAAACAATGGTAATGTCAACACAAAACTCAAAAAACCCTTTGAAAGCATCCACCTCAACCACTTACACAACAAAATTTGATGAACTTAATCATGAGCAACCATCCAATTCAAAAGAAATGAAAAATATTTATGGAAAAGGTTATGAGCTTATGAAAAAACTTGGATATAGTGGAAAAGGATGTGGTGCTAACGAACAAGGTATACACAACCCTATAGATCCTATCTCACAACAAAAAACTTAAGGTCTTGGTTATTGTCCTTTGATAGAAATAACCAAGCTTTCACTCAATATCAACACTATCACAAATAGTTCTTCTAAACCAACCTTAACAGTAGTGCATCTTGAACTCATCAACACTAGTGGTCTTGAAAGTTATCCTTTACAAAACATGAAACAAACAAAGAAATCCTCACTTCATGTAAATGTTATCTCCCAAAACACTAATAATTTGAGTTTGTTAGATTTTACACCCTTATGTAAAGAAAAAAACAAAATCTCACAATCTACATAGTCTTTCATAGGTATCACAACTAATACTAAGCAAGAGATATCTTTGTCGCATACTACAGGAACACCTTCTGCCATAGATTAAGTGGGTATCTTGTCAAGACTCCTCCAAGATCACTTGATGTCCCTTCCTCCAAGAACTCGTAAGAAATCCTATTACAAGACTTCATTTTGTGCCTATCATAGAGTTCACGGTCATTCTACTACTAAATGTAACGCTTTGAGTAGTAAAATCCAACATCTTAAGGATTTTGATGCTCTCCCTTATGTAGGGGCACCTAATTTCTCTACTTGATACTGATTTTCACTCTACCACGCATCTTATCCATCACTTTGGCTCACTCTTGTCCTACACTAAGTGGGGGCAAGGGGTTAAATAGCCTTGTCCATATGTCACCTGTCATTTCCTCTTTGGCTAGTTGTTAACCATTCATGAACATATAAGAGCAAGCTTGGGATGTGGACTACATGCCTTTAAGTTGGATCACATGTGACATATTACCTTTTCATGAATTTTCCCCATAGCCACCTGCATATGTGTGAGTGCATACCAGCCATGAGTGTATGTGTACCATAGAAAACAAGAAACTTGCTTGATTTGGGGAATAATTCATGATAAATTGGACTTAATGAGGCCTTGATTTAGTGTTGTGAGGTGTTTTTTTCACATGCACACTTGGTCTTGGACCCTTTCAAATACATTTAACAATATCTTGTAAAGGTGTTGTAAAGTGTTGTAAAAGACTTTCACACTTTTCTAGACTTACTTCAACATTATAAAATGTATTTAATTGCATCTTCACATCAATCTAGAAGGCTTGTGAATTAAAATTAATGTTGATCTAGTGTTGTAATGTGTCCCACACATTCACATTGGATGTTGTGCCTTTCTAGGCTAACCTAAACCAACATGAACACATGAACAAAACCAACATATCATACTCTTTCAAGAAAGATCTAGGGCTATCTCCCTTGACTTTGCACAACACAATTCAACATCTAAAGGGGTGTGGTGCTCTTGCTTGTGCTGGAGAACCTAATTCCTCTACCTAACGCTTCCTTTGATCCATTCTAGGCTCACCTTTGTCTTACACTAAGTTGGGGGGCAAGGGGATCGATAGCCTTGTTCTCGTATGTCACTTGTTGTTGTCTCTTTTGACTAGTTATTAACCTTTCATGAACGTATAAGAGAAAGCTTGGGATGTGGATGAAATGTCTTAAAGATTGACTTGCATGTGACATACTCCCTTTCTTCATGATGTAGCTTATCAAAAACTTGGCATAGGGATTTTCAGATAAGCTCTCATAACCTCTTCTACTTCAAAGCAATTGCTCACAATACCGATGTGTAGAAATTCCTTTAAAGTGGGGGGCATACATTGGCATAATTCATTTGCATTCTTGGTTTTTAGTGCAGCCTTCTCACTTCATATGATGTGTTTGTCACTTTGTGGATGACGTTGGGTGTGATGTCCTTCATAAGTGTGATATATCTTAGCATATTTCATTCCTCTCGGTGGTTCAATGAGACACACTACATCCCCCAAGTTGTGAATATTTTATTCTCTGATTGGTCCTCTCTTGGATACATTAGACATAATGTTCCCTAAGTGATAGACCTCACATGAACTTAACAAGACTCCTTTGAACATCTTTTACATTTTTTCATTTTACATCTTTACCGCCTTGCATAACGCAACTTGCATGCTTGTGTTACTATCCTTTTTGTTCATGAGTTCTAAGCATACAAAGCTTTGCTTGTCTCATGAAGCACAAATTGACATTTTCCCTTATGGCACCTTGTTAAAGTTATCAGGAGGTATAACTTTAATATGGCTGATCAGGAATCCCATTCAGTGGCATGAATTTCCCCATAGCCACCTATGTGTTAGCATATGTTTCTCACCTTTTGGGATTTCACACCCAGCAAACAACCAAGAGTTTCATAGCCCCAAAGTGAGTATGCATTATCTTTTGAAAAATAGCCTAGATCTGATCCACAACTATAGTTGTATAAATGATCAAAAGCTTCATTCACCTTTTTAGTCTCATTTTCTCTTCTTCCCTAGTTCTCGCCATTGCATGATTATGTATCTTGATGGTTTGACTTAGGATCTTGGATCCGGGGCTTTGTCAACCCTCCTTGATCTTTTCATTCTTTGTCATCTCATCTATACACTCGGATCTCTCTTGAATGTCTACTTTAGTGTGAGTTTGAAGCAAGTTCATCTTCTCACTAAAGTGGGGGCTAAATGTACCATAGAAAAAAGGAAACTTTCTTGATTTGGGGAATAATTCATGATAAATTGGACTTAATGAGGCCTTGATTTGGTGTTGTGAGGTGTTTTTTCACATCCACACTAGGTCTTGGACCATTTCAAATGCATTTAACAATATCTTGTAAAGGTGTTGTAAAGTGTTGTAAAAGACTTTCATGCTTTTCTAGACTTAATTCAACATTATAAAATGTATTTAATTGCATATTCACATCAATCTAGAAGGCTTGTGAAATAAACTTAATGTTGATCTAGTGTTGTACTTGTCCCACACATTCACATTGGATGTTGTGCCTTTCTAGGCTAAGTGGACCTCATTTTAATGATGTAAAGTGTATGTAATCACACTTTCACATTGAATTCTATGTCCCAGGCTCTAATTTACCTTTACATCATCACTAATAGGCCCCTATTACCCCACATTGTGCATCCCGAGGCTTAAATTGATCAAATAACTGACAAAGTCACAATATAAACCTTATTTCTCAACTTCCTAGCTTCTTAGCTAGCAAAATGGCCCCTGTGGGACCCATTCACCATCCATGGTAAATCAGTCCCATCTAGGTGGGACCCATTCACCATGGGTGGCGAATGAGTCCTATTTGGCCCATTTTTTACTTTTGAGTGGGAATTTTTGGAATTTAAGTTTATTACTTTTACATGTCAGCCTTAGGGATCCAATTTATGGGAAAATAAGGTGAATTTCCTATACAATCAAGTCTCTAAATTTTAATTGACATCTCTCATAACATTCTTCATTATTCATCCACCATTCTTCCATCTCATGTCAAACAAGTTAGGGTTTCATCATTTCAAGTCATTAAGATAGCAATTTTCAGACATTCAAGGGAAGATTCTTCTTGTTTTGTTGTAGAAATTCAAGATCAATCATCATGGAAAGGTAATCAACTCCATTATTGCATTTTTCATTACATTCTTTCTCTATTTTGGTTTAATTACCTAAAAGGGCTTTGGCCAAGGCAAACCCCCATGCCCTAACATCCAACATTTCCCTCTTTCTTTGTCTTATGTGTTTGCATATTTAGGCATCTAAAAAGCTTGGAGATCATTAAGAATCAAGTTGCAGTTTTTAATTCTTCTCTTTGATTGTTTTAAGGAAAATAACAACAAAAAGTCATTTTTAAGCCCGGACCACAATTTCTATAACCGGACACCTAGAGAGGTAGAAAGTGTAGATTCTTAAAGCCTTTGATTCCACCTTGAATATTTAGAAATTGTAAAGTGGAATCATTCACCATGGGTGGTGAATGAGTCCCACTTCCAGTCAAGCTTTTTACATTTTTAGATACCCTTTGTCTCAAAACAAGTTTCAAAATAGTTTTATAGAACTGGGACTGATTCGCCTAGAATGGCGAATGAGTCCTCCCAAGCTTAAAAATTAGTATCAAAAACATTCCAAAAGCGATTTCTAGTCTTCATCCAGATCCCAAGTTGACACTTTCAGTTTCATCCTTTTTTGTTCAGTTTTGCTCACATTTATAGGTGTTTTTCCATTACATAATGTGTTTTCAAACAAGTTGCATTTCAATAGTCTTCACTTAATAATCAATCCATTTTATCCATTAGCAGCATTTAGATCATACTCTACTCATACATATCCTAGATTGAGTGAACCACCTAGATTTTGGGTGTGGGATCTATCTCTTTTCATTAGGAGAAAGACCCTAATTGAGCAAAAGAGATATAGCATTCCATCCACATTAAAATATATGGTTTGGTATTTTTCTCACCTTTAAGGCTTTCTCACCCAACGGATAGCCAAGAGTTTCATTGCATTAGAGTGAGTATGCATTTTTGGACAAACAACTTAGATATGATCCACATCGTGTTGGAGAAATGGTTGAAGCTTGATCCACCTTTTCATTCTCATCTTTCTCTTCTCCCTAGTTCTTTCCATTGCATGATAAAGTGTATCTTGTTTGATTGCAAATCATTCACCTTGTGCATGGTCTTTTTTGCTTATGTTCATTTAACTTAGGATCTTGGTTCCTGGGGCCTTGCATAACCTCCTTTGATCTTTGTCATCCTAGACCATCCACACTGGTCTGATTGCACCCTTCTTGAATGTATACTTTAGTGTGAGTTTGAAGCAAGTTCATCCTCTCACTAAAGTGGGGGCTAACTATGGACATGGAAATAGTATCCCTTTTTGCTTGCTTGATATTGGATTACTTGATGATAAATTAGACATAATGAGGCCTTGATTTGGTGTTGTGAAGTGTTTTACACATCCACATTAGGTCTTGGACCCTAGCAAAATTGAATAAAATACATGTCTTGCAAAGGTGTTGTAAAGTGTTGTGAACCACTTTCACACTTTTCTAGACTTTCATCAAGCATTTAAGTATAATGGACCTATTTTCCCCCTAATTCAACATTGTAAAATATATTTAATGGCATCCTCACATTAATCTAGAAGGTTTGTAACTTAAAATTGACTTTAATATAGTGTTGTAATGTGTTTTACACATTAACATTGGATGTTGTACCTTTCTAGGTTTTATGGACCCTATTTTAATGATATAAAGTGTATTTAATCACACTTTCACATTGAAATTTGTGTCCTTTCCCTTATCCACCCTTTACATCATCATTAATAGGCCCCTATGGCCCCATATTGTGATCCTAAGGCTTAATTTGATCAAGTACCTAACTAGAACAACCTAGAAGCCTAGTTTCTCTATTTCCCAACATTCAAATTGGAAAAAGAGCCCCTGTGGGATGCATTTTCCATTAGGGGTGAATCGGTCCCATCCAAGTGGGACCCATTTTCCCTTGATGGTGAATGAGTCCCATTTGATCTATTTTTGGGGTTTGAGCAGGAAAAATTAGGTTTTAAGTTTAATTTTCCTCCATGTCGCACTTTGGGATCAAATTAATGAGAAAAATAGGTGGATTTCCTATAAATACAAGCTTATAAACCCTAAATAATAACCAATTCATTATTCATCCATCATTCATCATGTTCTTAATTCAAGCAAGCTAGGTTTTTAGCATTCTAAGCCATCAAGATAGCTTTCTAAAGCATTCAAGGGTAGAATCTTTCATTTATTGTTGCAAAAATTCAAGATAAATCATCATGGAAAGGTACTAGTTCCATTATTTCATGTTCATGCTTCATATTATATCTTCATTTGGTTTAATTACCTAAAAGTGGTTTGACCAGGGCAAACCCCCATGCCCTAACATCTAACATTTATCCTTATTTTCTTGTGTGTTTGTAGATTTAGGTATCTTGAAGACTTGGAAATCATTGAAGGATAAGTTGTAAAATTGTTGAAGACATCTCCTTGTTGATCAAGTCAAAATATCCACTAAAAGTCACCTACAAGCCCAAAAATTAGAGTTTCAAAACTGGACACTGCCGAGAACTAGAGGCAATTCTAGACTTCCGCTTTTCACTTCTTTTGTATTTTCTTCGTGGCCTTAGAAGTGGGACTCCATTCACCATCAGGTGAATGAGTCCCCACTCACAGCCTAAAAAGTGTTTTCTTACATTTTTGGATACCCATTTGTCTGAAACGCTTCCAAAATAGTTTATCTGGACGGTAGGATTGATTCACCTGCATTAGGAAAAATGAGTCATTGTGGTAGACCAAATTTTAGGGTCAGCAACATTCTTCAAAAGTCATTTTTAGTCTCTATCAAGTTCCTCAAAGTGCAATACATTCACCCCATTCATTTTGTTACAATTTACTTTCATTTCTAGGTCTTTTGCATATCATCATCATAATGTGTTTTCAAACAACTTGCATTTTTGTAGTTTTCACTTAATAATCAATATCTTTCTTTAGTTTTTTGCATTTGTATAATTCTAGTTAGACATATTTCCTTCATTATTACATTAAACTTGAGTGTAGAAATTTCCCATTTTGTCCCTACCTCTCTCCTTTTAGGTAAAAAACCCTAGAAGTGCAAGAGAGTATTAGGGTGCAAAAATCTTTGTTTGTAGCTTCAAATGGAGTCATCTTGATTAAAAAATGACAATAATTATTATACACAAATTCAACCAAAGGTAGGTAATCTTCCCACTTGTATTGTTGGTCCATGCAATACATCCTCAGTAGATCTTCTAACACTTGGTTCATCCTTTTAGTTTGACCATCCATTTTTGGATGATACATTGAACTTATGTTCAACTGAGTCCCAAGTGAGGAAAACAAGGTTTGCAAAAACCTAGATGTCACACAAGCATCCCTATCTAAGATAATCTTCTCAATAATTCCATGCAACCTGGAAACCTCTTGAATAAATTTATGAGCTATGATAGGAGCTCCATTGGTTAAATTCCTTGAAATAAAATGTGCCAACTTGGTAAGCTTATCCACTACTACCAGAATGGCATTATGCTTATTCCAACATAATAATACCTTGCACAAAGTCCATGCTAATGACTTGTCATTTACTCTCTAGAACTTTATGAGGATATAAAAGACGTACAGGGTGATGATGTTCTACCTTCACCTAACATTCTAAGCATCTTGTAACAGATCTTGGAGCATCCCCTTTCATTCCCTTCCAAAAATAAAATGGCTTCACATTAGCAAACATATTAAACACACTAGGATGTCCAAAGTATTATGCATTGTGAACATCTTTCCACGCCAATTTTCTTAATTCCTTAGAGTTAGGCACATAAACTCTTCCCTTCAACCTTAATAATCTATTAGGTTCAAAGTGAAATCCTTCGTACCTTGCATTGTGTGCATTATCCAAGAGTGCTTTCTTGATTTGTTCATAAGATTTGTCACCCTTGGATTTCTGCAACACTTGGCCCTTGAAGTTAGTTTGAATGGATACCATTGAGGTGATATGCATCCTACAACTTAGGGCATTGACAACCCGATTCTCTTTCCCTTTGATATAATTAATGTTGAATTCATAACTAGATATTAGTTCCAACCATCTCCTTTCTCATACATTTAGATTGGGTTGGGTAAACAAATACTTCAGACCGTGATGATTAGTCTTTAGTTCAAAATATTTTTCCAACAAATAGTGTCTCACATTTGCAATGCATGGACTATTGCGGCTAACTCCAAATCATGCAATGAATAATTTTGTTCATAGGGCTTCAACTTCCTTGACTCATAAGTTGTGACTTGCCCATCCTACATTAAGACTCCTCCAAAATGTCCATTTGATGCATCTGTAATGAGAATGAAGTTGACATCAAGATCAAGTGCCTTTAATATTGGAGTTGTAGTCAACTTCTTCTTGAGTAGGTCAAATGTTGCTTGACATTTCTCAAACCACTCAAACTTCTTCCCTTTCATTTGTAATGAAGTAATAGGAAAAGTTATCTTGGAAAATTTTGCAACAAACTTCTAATAGTAACTAGCTAGACCCATAAAACTTCTAACCTCTGGCACATTCTTAGGCATTGGCCACTCAGGCATTGCTTTTATTTTAGCTAGATCAAGCACAATCCAATCAACACAAATTATGTGACCCAGGTACTGAACTTTCTTTTGAAAGAAGGTACATTTAGAGAACTGAATTTTTCATACAACTTTTGCTCTCTTAACCATTGGAGAAAAATCTCTAAATTTTTATAATGTTCCTCTTCATTCTTGAAATAGATTAAGATACCATCCAAGTAAACCAAAACAAACCTATCCAAGTAGTCCCTAAACACATTTTTCATCAGGTTCATGAATGTTGTAGGTGCATTCATAAGTCCAAAAGATAGGACCCTGAACTCGTAATGATTGTATCTAGTCCTGAAATCTATTTTGAAAATGTCTTCTTCCTTGATCCTCTGTTGATGATAACCTGATCCTCAGTTGGTGAGTTGCAACATTGAGTGTTCATTCATCATTCCTTTCATGCTATTTTTATTCATTTCAAGGTTTAATTACCAAAATGAGGTTTGACCAAGGCAAACCCCCATTCACCAAAAACCAAACATTTTTCCCTCTTGATTTTTGTTTGCAAATTTAGGTGGAAGAAATATTGAAAAGCTCTTAAAGAGAAAAAATGGAGAACTTTTCAAAGTTACAAAAGTTGAAAAGAAAGTTGTCATCTCATGAAAACTCAATCACATAATTTATTTCTAACTTTCTGAACCTGAAACCTGGGAAAACTAAGAGATTTATATTTGTTGTGGAGGATCCTTAAATTTGTAAAAAAAAACCTAAACCAAGACCCATTCACCCCTAGGAAAATGATTCCCAGGAAAAATTTAGTAGAGCACTTATGGTGATTGGTACACATCATCTTTCCTCTCTCTAATCTTCATTTTTATTTCTTGTTCCATCAATATTGAGCTTAATCTTCAAGATCCACTTTATAAAGTATATTTTGGGTTTGATTTTCCATTTGTAATCTTTCTCCCTAAAGTGTTCTTTAATCAGGACCC
>VDFB02031262.1:0-14707 GCA_007258455.2 Sequoia sempervirens | reverse complement strand
GATTTGGTAAGCATTATGATTGTTAAAATACCAATCTAGAGAATGAGATGCTACTAAATGCAGGAATCTAATCCTATGTAATGATTGCTAAATGATATGATGATGATACTGTAATCTAAATTGACATGAAACTTTGATGAAAGAAGCTGCAGTAAACTATGATGTAGCTAAATGAAAAGCCATGACATTGATTCTATTCTAAAATGCTTGCTATTTCTATTGCTAAATGATAATTTCTTATTTCTAAGATGCTTGATTGCTCAATTGGTATTTCTGCAGAGTAAGTTTATACAAAGTTGGGATCCTTTTTCCTATAGACAGAGGTTGTATTTATAGATTCCTAGAAACATATTGGTGAAGGGAAAGCTAAGCAAAGGTCTGGATTTGATTTGAAGAATTGAATGGAAAAGGATGAAGAAGCTTGAGTTGATTATGGAGATTGTTCCTCCCCACAAAAAAAATCAGCTAGATGATATGAAGAATCAATGGAAGAAGATGAAGAAGTTCACTAGTAAATGTCTCCAATTTGTCTCCAAATTTGTTCGTGAAGGTTGAGATGAATTAAATTAGACATTTCATATCTAATTTGGTAGGTGAAATATTGATTAGTTGTAGAATATAATTTTAATTTGAATGATTTGGATTTATTCAAATTTAGGAAGAATTAACAATTATTAAATAAAACAACTATTTGATATTGTTTATTTAATAAAAGAGGGATAATGATAATTAAATAAAAACAATAGAAGTTTGATTATTTAATTAAGAGGGAATAATTAGAAGAATATAAATAGAATAGAAGAATTAAAGAAATGAACTATATAAATAAATAATTCTATTTATTCAATAGTAGATAAATTTAATGTTAATTAATCAAATAAATTGTATAGTATAAGGTGTGGGCTAGACTTATCTAAATAAAAAATAACCTGAAGGGAGCTTGACGAAATTTATGTCCACAAATTTTGGCGACTATCAGTGGCATTTCGCCTATGAAACAAGGAACCCAAAATTTCTAGTGAGAAGACCAAAGACCAAAGCCACATCCCTTGGGTGATAGAGTCATAGCTTAGAGAGAGCAGTCTATAGAGGTAGTCAATTAGCCTCATATGGCATTGATATGTCACGCAAATTCTCTTGCACTCTATGCAGATCAATCTTTTCTTTGTATGGAAATGTCATGGATATATCAACCCCAGACTCAAGTTTGAAGAGCATCCATATGGTTTGATGAGTGATGCCCTCAATATCCTCTGCAGTAGGGGGCTAAATGAAGTTTTAAAAAGCAGATGTGTCCTGCTACTTCTCTTCGACCCTTCTTGCAATCTACTCCACTATGGCCACTAGGTAATTAGAAAGGAATAGGGAGGGTAAGCCCATTTGAGGTAGCCAGGAGAACTTTTCCTACATGCTATTCATAGTTTGGCCCAGTGTCACAACACACTTGCTAGCATGGATGATGGTTGTGTAGCAGTGGATGAACTCCTTCGCTATTTTGGCAGCGACTTTCTGGTCTTTGATCCCTGCGCTTGCTAAGTCCTCATCCAACACTATGGATAGCTTATCGAACAATTTTTTTTCCTTAGGAACCTTTTCTATGATGAATTGTGAGAACTTCTCAATCATTCCATGAACTTCCCTACCTAAACTCATTGCCTCTAGCATAAATTGGAGCATTGGCTGAAGAGTTAGGCAGAAGGCCTTAACCTTTTCCCAATATGAAACATATAGCCACTAGGCTACTTGAAGGAGGTTTGACTAAGTAGTAGGGGGTTGGGGAAGATTCTTCAAAGAGATTATCTCTACATCCCTTGAACCAATATCCTGTGTCAGTTCTGCAATATTTTTGTTTGCAGTCAAAATTTGCCCCTACAGGTTCCTTAATTCAACAAGCCATTTTTCTTCAGCCCAATTTTTTTTGTTAATTATATTTCAAGGGAAGACTTCATCTCTTAGAATTCATTCTCCAATTGAGTCCATCAGTCCTCAAAGTCTACATCCTTCTACTACATTTTTTTCTCTAATTGAGCACGTTGATGCTCAAACTCCTCATTTTTTTGTTTCATCTCCTGCTCTACTTGATCCCACTGGTCCTTATATTCTTAGTTTTTTTACTACAACTCAGTGACTAGGTTGGGATTATAAGATTGGAACTTTGCAAGTTCCTCCTAGATTTTAGCCTACTTTTTCTACACTTGTTGTGATAAGCACATAATTTCTGCATCCTTTTCCTTCTCCTTCACTAGCAGGAACTCTATCCTCTCCTTGATAGTTTTGAGCTCTTCTTCTCTCTTCTTTAGCTAGCAACCAAACTTGAGGAAGTCATGGCATCACCACTGTTGTGTTTCCCTCTATGAGCTCAACCTTATCTTGTAGTCGGGATATGCTCAGATTGAATCCCATAGCATAGATGTTGTAATCATCAAGCTACATCTCTCCCTGTGGTTTGATGACGACTGGATACATGGTTGCAAAATGCAATGATTGTTGAGCCTCATTAAAAATAATAGTTTGCACCTTGTTTCGGCTGGACTTTTTGGCATCCTTGGCCTTTTGCTTCTAGACCCTAATATCCTGTGTCTATTTTTTTTTATCATCTTTCAATAGAAATTATACAAATGACCTAATGAGCTCGCCTACAAAAGGTGCACCAAGAGGAAGAGAAAAAGGGAATGAGAGGGTAGTGGTTCTGGGTGATTTCTTCCTGGAAAGATTGATTGTTTATAGGGAGAATGGAGGAATATTCCAAAGCTTAGTTTGTGAACCAGTAGTAAGACTCAAGGGAAGTGGTGATAGTAGCAGATTCATGGCAGATTCCATCTACTGGGTGGACTAGGTCAGGGCTGGCATAGTAGTAGCAAGAAGGGGATCAATGATGGCCACAAAGGTGAAAGGTGAAGCGATAACAAATGCAGAATGGGGTAAGGTGAAAGGTGGAAAGGTCCATAGAGGAGTAAAGGAAAATGGTCCCACCTAGGAGAACTAGGAGAAACCCCCCACGACCATTGTAGCAGAAGTGGAAAAGGAAGGACCAACACCTGAAGTGATAAATGATGTAGCGACAACGAGAGGAATCAAAGATTGTGAAGAGAAGAAAGAGAAAAAAATACTTACGGTGCAAATGATTGTGATCCCTGGCTCATTATGGGCTCCTAGCTTGCTCCAAGCTCCTATGAACCTTCTTTAAAAGCTACCTCTATGTGTTTCTTTTTGGTTGGTGGGGAATCTTCCACCTCTATGGCCTCTGATCATTCCTACAAGGCTATTTTGGACCATTTTGTAGTCCAAGTGCATGTATGTGAGGCTCCCGACTGTGATATATTCACCCATACATTTGAAGAAGCCTTGCTAGGCTACTTCGTTACCTTCTCTTCCTACTACATTGGAGCCATTTGTACTTTTTCTTTCTCCTTTCCCTTCCTCATATATGTTCTAGCTTCATCCTAGTTGATATCTTCATCACTGCTTTGGTCAGTATCCTCATGCTCATTGTTCCATAGCTTATCAATTTTTTTATCTAACTCTATCCTGATAAGGGGCATCAAGGCATTTGTGTTAAATCCAAAAATATTTAATCCCTTCTTCTCTCTAGTTTTGACCTCTCACTAAATATTTGCAAAGGGTGACCCCTCTGTGGGAATGTGAGCTAGGTCCACCAATAGATCATCCTGGTCCTCCAGGAGACTATCACTTTTCCCAATAAGGATGGGGGCTGTGGGTTACCTTGATTAATGTGTTTCCTAAGTCATTGAAGGGGTTGTACTTCCATTTTTCATAGATCATCACTAACCCCAAATGAGGGAGTTTTGATTCAAGCAACTTATGCATCTGCTTTTTTTCCATTACCACCCACTTGAAGGTTAGTGGGCATTTAAAGAATCCTCTCTTGCCCTTTCCTCCAAAAAAAATAATTATCAATAACTACCATTTTCCAGAACATATCAAGGGCCAATACCCTATCTATGATGCACTTTGGGAGACATAATGATTCCTCGATAAAGCCACGCATGTAGATGAATGTAAAATACCTCCCAAGGAACCAATCAAATTTAGGAGTGAAACTCTACATCCACCCCGTTTGGTCAATGGAAAGCCAATAGAGATTGCCATCCTTACTCAAGTCTCACATAATTGGAGAAGGAAAATTTCAAAAATGCATAATAATCATGTGTTACAGAAAGGATGGGAGTCCATATAGAAACTGGCTTTCTGTATCCATTCTTAGTAAAAATAGATAACGACATCCTTTTATTGAAAAATTTGAGGTTTTGGTGTAAAAGCATATGAGCTAGGAAAGAAGGAAACATAAACTTATGTTGCATGTGGTACTCCATGATTTGGCTCATCATTTCATTGTAGATGACTCCTGTGAAGTAATACCAAAATAAGGATTGTTGCCTATGCAACTAAAAACCAAAACCTAGTTGAAATTTCTACACCCATTTGTCCTTGTCCATGCCACAAACAAATTCCATCATAGAGAGCACATCTTGCATATCTTGTTTAAAAGTGTTGTGCGCAACTAGAATTTGTAGCAACTTGTTGCAGTCTTCCTAGGGCCTCCATGTTTCCTGATTATAAAAATCCAAAGCCTTGTATCTGCCTCTCTAAAAGGTGCATGCCTCTCTAAAAGGTGCATGCATCTTTTAGAGTGAATGACTCCATTCTATCCACCTTAGAGTGACTTATAGAGATGCATAGCATGCTCCAGATAGCATTTATGTTGATTCTAACTCTCAGCTCCCAACTCTTGATTGTGTTGGTATCTAGGTTTAAATTTTCAATTCCTTCATGAACAAGCTCTAGGAAATAATGCATAAAGGGGATCATATACTAAGAAAGACTATTGAACCATAGCTTGTACACCATTTTCCATTGGCTAACAACCACTTTCATTCTTTAGGAAGCTCCTTCCCTAAGATTCTTAAGGTTCTTTGCGAGGATGAGATCATGAATGTTATCCCATTCCTCCTTTATTTGGCTTTGGTCCTTGAGTTCTTTACTTTTCCACAACCCACGTGTGAATCCATTTTGGTTTTTCTAGCATCCTAGGTGACATGTAAGAGATGTCATTAAAAATATTGACAACTGGTGCTGCTATCATGACGTCGAACAAGCTTTATGTTTCCTCGACCTGTGCTTCTATGATCTAAGAGATTTCAACTATTTTAGGGTACTATAAATTTCTACGATGTTCAAATTTTCTGCAATTCACTTGGCTCTATCTGAGCTCAAAATTCTTTTCTCTAGATATCATACTCAAGAAGCTTTTACAATGTTAGCCTTTCACATGCAATACTTAGTGATTTCTTTCTTGGAGTGGTAGACAACAATTACCTTTTAGAATTTAATTTGGCATGTACTACCAACTCCTTTGCTCATGCAAAATGAATTTCTTGCTATTTTGAAAAGACAAGAATTCATAATTATAGTTGATAATCATGTCGTATGAAATGATTTTCTTGGGAAATTGAGCCAGTGATTGAAGGAATTTAAGCTTTCACATGCTTTGGCAATTAATATCCAAAAAAGATAATTAAGCCAAAGATGCAATGAGTGCTTGAAAAGATATTGGTTCTTCCTTGGAGTTTGAGAAGTGCATGTAGCATGACACATTAGCACCCGACTATATAGATGATCACTTGGGAATGACATGAATATACGCTACTTAATTACCACTTATTAATTTCACATGCAACAATTTGTACACAACAAAGACAATTGGGTGGGAAATTCAAGCTATCCTCTAGTGGGATTTTTTAGTGGGTACTTGATTAGCATCATGCTTATGGCATGCTGATACCTCTCATATTTCTATAAATAGACCCTAAGACATTAGCAAAATCAGACTTAGCAATTAGCAAGAATTGGTATTAGGCAGTTGGATAGAATTAGCATTAGGCAATTGAGTAGAGCTTAGCATCATGAATACTCCCATTAGGCTAGTTTGCAACAAGTCTTAGACAACCTTTCTAGGTGAAATCTCCAATAGGTGTTTGAAAAGAATGACCAAAAACAAGCATTCATTGGCTATCATAGCCATTAAGTGGGTGTTAGGTTGAGATTGCATGGAATACGAAGATAAGTACAGAGGAAATAGCAATGTCTCTTCTCATTTTTTCATTTCTCTACTTGATATCCAGGTCCCCAAGCCAATGATTCTTTTCCTAGTGCTAGAAATCTTCTCAAAGTGCTACCTTGGAGGCCTTGGAAAGATTGTGGTGAATGTTGCGAATGGTTCGGGCCTTCCAATGATGAGTGACCTTTATAAGTATATTAAAGAAGATGTAGTAATGCCATGGGTACCATTCTTGAGTGGGTTATGCATCCTCTCACATGAAGAGCATCCTCAAAGGGTGACTCGTGCCCGCCACTTCTTGTTTTTTTTCTACAATGTGGTGCCCTTTTATGATGTTGATTGGTATATCAACTTCAAGAACCTAGTGTTCCCTCCCCCACTCGCCATTGCTCCTATTGATGTTGCTACTGATGATCATGGTCCTACTACTATTCCTACTAATGATGTTATTCCAAACACTACTGATGATGCTCCCATTCTTGTTGCTTGAGACTCAAAGCTTTCCATATGTTTTTTGTATATATGTCTGAAAAAAGGATTTCACACACACACACACACACACACACACACACACACACACACACACACACACACACATATATATATATATGAAGAAACTACATATTATATGGATATACTTAAAAGTATGGACTCAGATCCATTTTGAAATGTATTACCGAAGTATATATTTCCATATATAATAAATATATAACTTATATTAAATCCCTGTCTCTTTTCAATTATGCACTTGTGGGTTCTCTTTAATTTTCCACACATGGGTTCATTTTACTGCTCTGTGTTTCTTGCAATAATGGGTTCCATTTATTTTCCTAATTCCTTGCACTGTGGAATTTATTGAAAGACCGGCTGACAAAAACACAAAGGAAGATAATTACAATACTTACATATTTACACTAGCAAAATAATAATGAAGCTTAATTAAATGGTTTTAGGCAGATTCCATTAACCGAAATCCCTAATGCTTCCTGATCCATGTTTTCTAATTCAAATGTGTTGTGTTGTTTGCATTGAATTATTCTAAAAGGGCCTTCCCATAGACAGTTGAATTTTCCATGTTGGCTAAGCTTCACAGCCCTTTCATTGAATTTCAATACTAGGTCCCCACATTTTAGACCCTGGTTTGAATTTTTCTTATCAAACCATCTTTTAACCACCTGTTGGTGGCTAGACATGGCTATTAGGGCCCTTTCTCTTTTTTCCTCCAGCAACTCAGCCAACTGAACCTCCATGGATCCATTTTCTTCAACTTCCAGGGACTTGAGCAATTATAGCATAGGGATCTCCATGGAGATGGGAAATAGTGCCTCTTTTCTGTACACTAATTCGTATGGTGAAGTCTTGAGGAATTGTTTGGGAGTTATGCAGTCTACCCAAAGGTTCTTATACCATTGCCTTTGATGTTCTCACATGATTCTTTTAATGAGTTGGACTAAATTTTTGTTAGTCGACTCTGCTAGGCCATTCCCTTGAGGTTAGTAATTTGATGATGTTTTCAAGAATATGCCATGCACAAGTGCAAATTGACATACCTTAAAGCCTAGGAAAGCCTTGGCATTGTCAAAGATGATGATCTTTAGTGGGCCGAATCTCGTTACTATCCCCTCAAGAAATTCCACGATCTATGCCTCTGTTGCATCTGGTGAATTAGTCTGTGGCCATGAGAATCCATTTGTGTTCGATTTTGGAGGCAGGATTGATCATCCCAATAAAATCAAGGCCCCATTATGCGAATGGCTCATCAACTACTATCGGATTGAGAGGCATTGCAAAAAAATTTCTTCTACCTATAAAGAATTGGCATTCTTTGTAGGCTTTCACCAAGGAGTATGAGTCATTGAATAGCGTAGGCTAGAAGTACCCAGTGCACATGATTTTGATAGTGGTGGTTTTCGTAGAGAAGTGTCCTCCCACAGGACTACTATGGAAAGTCTCAAGAATTCTCTTCACTTGCTCTATTGTGACACACTATAGTAAAATTCCATTGAAATTCCTTTTGAACAGGAATCCTTCAATGAGTGTGTATCTACTATTCTATAGTTTGTAGAATCTTCTCCTTTTAGAAGGGAGGCCCAACAGATACTTTCTAGTGTGCACATGAATCTCATTATGTCCACTATCCAGTAGCCTTTGGACTTGGGTTCACTGGTTAGAACCAACTCTAGTTGCTCCTCTTCAATTGTCATTTCCCCTTCATGTTCCAAATATTTGCATAGTCACCTTCCTCGGACGGTCTTTGTAGGCCTGACCTCAATTTTATATTCAAGGATCTTAGTGATCCAATTGGCCCTCTTTTCAGTGATTTCTCCTTCCATGATATATTCATGCACACTGGAATGCATGACATAAACAATCACCTTATTGCAAGATATCAGATGTTGGAACTTTTTGAGTCCCTTAATAATGGCGAATGCTTGCCTCTCGACAAAGTTGTAATTCATCTCATAATATTTTAAGGTCTGGGAATGAAATGCTATTAGATGTTCTCCCCTTCTTTCATCATCCTTTTGAGCTAGCACAATAACAATGTTGGATTTTCTACTGAATACATACACTATAAATTCCTTTGATGGGTTTGGATTGACAAGTACAAGAGATGAGGAAATAGCATCCTTAACCTTCTCAAAGGCTTCTCTATCTTCTTTTGTTCATTTTAATAATTCATCCTTTTTCAGCATCAAGGTGATTGGTTTAATTTTTCCTACAAAATCAAAAATAAATTTGATTACAAAGTTAACCTTCCCCAAAAAATACTAGACTTCTTTCTTGTTGATTGGTAGGGGAAGTTCCTTGATTGCCTTCACCAGCTCAGGATCAATTGCAATTCCTTCTTTGGACATTACATGTCCAAATAATTTTCTTTATGGTACTCCGAAGATGCATTTTTTTGGATTCAAGGATACCTCAAAATCCTGGCATTTTTTGAAAAGCATTTCTAGGTGATCAAAATGATCATCCTTATATTTAGAGAATACACTCAGATCATCCAAATAGATTAGGATAATTTTGTTGATCAATTCTTTGAAAGAAATATCCATTTCCCATTGGAAAGTGGCTCTCGCATTTGAGAGGCCAAAAGGAATTTTAGCATATGTGAACATTTCCCACTTGGTTGTGAACATTTTTTTGTGTTGGTCCTCTTCTTTGACATGGATCTAGTTGTAACTGAAGAAACCATCCAATAGAGAAAACATCTCCAATCCTGCCATTGTTTGCAAGATGGACTCCATAGAAGGAAACATGTAGTGATCCTTTAGGGATGCTCTATTCATGTCCCAAAAGTCAAAACATAGGTGGATATCTTTGTTCTTCTTTTGAACTAGGACTAGGTTGGATACCCATGTGTTATGCTTGATCAAGAAGATGACCCAAAATTGAATTAGCTTTGTTAGCTCTTGCACCATTAGTGCCCCAATTTAAGGATTCATTGGCCTCTTCTTTTGGTGGACTAGTTTTGCACCTTCCATCAGCTATATTGTATGCTAGATGATGTTAGGATCATATCCCTTAAGGTCATCATATGACCAGGCCACTACTCCTTCATACTTTTCACAGAAGTTGATGAGTCTTTCTTTATCATGATGTGGGACATATTTTTGGACCTTAAGCTTTATTCCATCATCAATTTAAAGGTCTGCATAGTCAATTTTTTCCACTACAAATTTTCTTTTATCATTCCTTGCATCATCACAATTGAATATATTTTCAAGAGTGACCAGCCCCTTTGGAAGCTTGTTGAACTTTAGCTAAATGATTTGTTCGTCATAGGCCTCAGAAATCTTTGGTTGGAGTTGTTCGGTGAACTCTCTTGAATATTGGATGAATGAGGTGATGTGTTCATCACTTTCAAACACTTTCCAACTTTGATCATTATCTAGAATTTCCAGTTAGACTATCACTTGCATAAAGTGTTTGTTATGAATTAGGTTGGAGTTAGGGTCAAACTGAGATCCAATTGTGGCCATGTGATCTGCATCAACATTTTGTTCTCAGGGCATTGTTTGGATATTGAAGGCTTCAAATCCTTCAATCAAGTCCTAGACTCTATGTCTATAGGATCTCATGTAGACATTCTTAGCTATGGAGAGCCCTTAGACTTTATTGACCACTAGTTCAGAGTCTTTGAACACCATTAATTTCTTGATGCCCATCCACTCTACAAGGCTTAGACCTTGCACTAGGCCTTCATACTCAACTTCAATGTTTGAACAAGTGAACTAGAAGTGGAAAGATCTCAGTGTCTTTTCATTGTGTGGGGATATAAAACATATCCCATATCTTACACTAACTTTTCATCTTGCTCCATCAAAGTGTAGCATCCATAGCTTTGAGGCTTGACCACTCTCTGGTTCCTTCATGGCCATCGAAACTTGGCTTGATCTTCATCATAGATGACATAGGTTCCCAACCTAATGGCATGATAGTTACCCAAAGGATCAATGTCTATGTATTCACTCAAGAGGACCTCTTCTTGATCGGTCCAGTCTCTGATCACCCTTTCATCTTCTAGTAGCTTGGTATAGTACATTTCTTCTTTGGTAAAAGAGGTATGAGTAGCTTCAAATTTGATCATGGATTCATTAGCCACATGTTCCAAATGTATAGGTTTGGATATTATTTTCATTTTAGCTCCATTCTTGGTCCTAAGGATCAAATGTGACCAATGCAAAGAAAGGTATTTGCCTATTTGTGAAGTGAATTCCTGGGATAGGTAGAGGCCGAACATGGGGGGAATGTTTATGATCACAGTATCTTGTGGAACTATGATGCTAGGGAAAAAGAATAGAGTCAAGGGAAGGTCCTTGATGACACATACAGTTTCAACTTTGTTCCCATTAAGTTGCATAACCCCCTTTTTAAAGGTTCATAGCTAAGTCCTAAGGCTTCAACTATTTGCTTAGGCATGACTGTAGTACTAGCACTAGAGTCAATCGTGGAATTGTGCAATAGTTTCTTCCCCACAATAAGAGTTAGGAAAAAGGGTTTTAGCTTTGGCTTATCTCTAACCTTGGTAGAGGCTTCATCTATGCTATTTGTGAGAACTTTGGTAGGAGGTGATGGGTCAATGGCCTTTCCCTTGAGTGATTGCTCCATTGGCTCAATGATTGGATCTTTTTTGGGGAGCCTTCTGTAGCAATGTCTTCATCCCTAGAATAGCTAAGATATCCCAAAGGGACACATTAGCATATTATATTTTCAATTGTTCCACCACATTGAATAGTGGCGGATTTAAAGGATTTTGTTCCTTAGCTCTGGCTATAACAATTTCCCTTCACGATTGAAATTGATGTATAATTACGGAGGTACTAGGTGTCTAGTTGAAAGCACTTTTGGGCTATAGACTGACTAGTTGTGGGATGATTGTTTTTCCTATGAATCTCCTCTTTGAGTGAGTGTTGTAATTAGACTACACTTGTAGGACTTTTGATGTAGATGCATCATTAGAAAACACTGCTTCTTCTTCTTCCATCCATGAGAAGAGTGTGTGATTAGGAGCTATATCTATTTCTTGCTCTAGGGACATCCCTTGCATTTGTGTGGTGAGCACTACATTTTCCATTTGTAGAGAGGCATATACATAACCTCCATAATTTGACATCACGCCTTGGCTACACTGCTCTACCACCTTTTTTGTAGATTTCTGTGTGGGAGCTTCATCACAGGAGAAGTACCAGGGGTTGATGTCATTGACTAAATTATTTTTCCCTATTTTTAGCTCTCTACTTGAGCTTGGGTGAGCACCTTGTAGTGGAGTAGGTATTGACACTATTTGATTAGTTGTTTGAGCTTGTAGATTTATGCACGAGCCTCCTTAGAACTAGTTTTTCTAATAAGATCGCTCGTTTTGGTAATTTTAGTAGGTTGGCTTCAGAGGTGTAGAATAGTTATGCTTAATGGTAGTTATTTCCTTGGTCATAGCTCACATCTCCTTGACATCACTCATCTCATCCTAGAAGCAACATTCTATGGCATGCCCAAATATGTGTATATAGAATGGGGAGGAGCAGACACACTGGTAGATGGCATCTCTTGGGTAGGAACTAATATTTCAATAAATATAGGCATAATGGGTTGAGGTGGTAACTTCTTGGCATCTATCAGATTATTCTCTGCCTTGACTATCACATTGTATGCATCTAGTAGAGTGGTCTTTCCAAGAGACTGGATCATCATCAACATGCCAATGTTGATGGATTTCAAGTAGAACATGAATGCCAACATAGCTAGTGGGTGGATAGTAACCTAAATTCTCTACCAAGTTATATGGAACCAAGCATTGAAGTTATTCATTACTTCATATGGAGCCTACTTTATGATTGACAACTGATGATATTGCGAAGACTTGTCTCCATCATTTGAGAATATTTCATAGAAAGGGTCTATGAGTTGATCCCAAGTACTGATAGTGTTAGCTTGTAGAGTGCAGTACCAATCCAATGTTTTACCCCTAAAAGAGGTTGTGAGCAACCTTAGTGCCATATTTTGGTTAGTAACTTTGTGCACCAAACACACATCCACCAAATCTTATAGATGTTTGGATGGTGTTCTTGAGCCATCACCGATAAATTTAGGTATAAATTTTAAAGCAAAGACTGAGATCTAGGGGCCCAAACGATGGGTGCTATTGGTGCTACAAGTGGACTTTTGGCATCCCATGCCACATAATTCCTATTACTGATTGGCAACATGGCTAGCAGAGGGGGCAAAATGTTCACTATATGGGTTCTAGCTTGTACTGTTCCTAGTGGTGGTACTAACAAACTAGGGTTATTTGTTGTTTGGGATCTAGTAACAAGCTGATGACTCATAAACCCACTTTAAATTTAGGTACATTTAAGTAGTCCCATTAGGTATGCTAGAAAAAGAAATTGTTGATGCCAAAAAATGACAAGGTAATAGCCTTATGGGAAACTTAGTTCATGGGGGGACCAATTGCACTAAACTGAGTGACCTTCGGGTTTTCTAAGAAGCGGGCTTCTTTTGTAATGGGGGTTTAGAAATGGAAAATGAAGCAAATATAAAAATAAAGATCTAACTAAGGCAATGTGCCAAGATGTAGATGTAGGCATAATAAATCTATCTTTTACATGTGATTTAAGGGCCCGTTCAACAATCTGCTAAGTCGTAGAATATCAAAAATTAAAGATGAAAACTTGAATAATTTATCCAATAACATAAAATAATTCCCATACACATTTACTAAAAAGAAGAGTAAAAGACATGGTCTAAATCAGCAAGCTTGTATTGAAATCATAGAAGTTCTACAAATAAACAACTCAATATAGTAATGACACAATATAATATTTTTTCAAATACAATAAGAAACCGTTGATGCAAAAAATTTGCAAGGTAACAACCTTATGGGAAACTCAGTTCATGGTGGGACCAATTGCGTTAAATTGAGTGACCTTTGGGTTTTTAAAGAAGCTGGCTTCTTCTATAATGGGGGTTTGGAAAGGGAAAATGAAGCAAATATAAAAATAAAGATCTAACTAAGGTGATGCACCAAAATGTAGATGTAGGCATGGTAAATCTATCTTTTAGATGCAATTTAAGGGCCCGTTCAACAATCTGCTAAGTCCTAGAATAATAGAAATCAAAGATGAAAACTTGAATAATTTATAACATAAAATAATTCTCATACATATTTACTAAAAGGGTGGGTGCATGAAGTTAGGTTACACTTTTGTGGCCAACTCCAAAAAAAAATTGAAAATGACATAATGAACTCACGTTATTTCATTTTAAAAGCAAAAAAAAAGTGTGATTCATTTTTTGTTGTTTTTTTTTCTACTCTGCCCATGGCCAAAAACCCTCATTTTCGCGCTCGCATTAGAGGAGGAGGAATTCTATAAAAATCATCAACAACAATTGCTTTTTATTTGAAAATATGGCGCCACGATGACGAAGTGGTGCAGTAGGTAAGTATTGTTTTCTATTTGTTTTGAATTTCTTAGTTTCAAGTTGATTTTGTTTGTTTTAGGTTAGATTTTATTTTATTTTTTTAAATTTGTAGGAGATGCAAATGATCCTACAAATCCTCAAAATCTTAAACAAGAAGAATAGGAAAATCCTCAACAACAAAATCAACCTCCCTCACCAATCACTCAACACCCTCCTGGCACTCAACAAAATTTGAGGAGTGAAATTGAGAAGAAAAAAAAAATTGAGGATCTTATTAGTAGGTTGAGTGACCCAAATGATTCAACCATAGAAAGAATGACCCTAGAAAATTCAATGAAAGAGATGTTAAAAATGTAGATTCAATAACCCAACAAATAACTAGATGGCAAGATAGGAGGCAGGGTGGCTAGGGCATGCTATGCAGATAAACTATCATATAAACAAGTAAAATATTTAAAAATTACTAAAGGTGATTTGTGCTCTTTATTCACTAACCCTAAAACAAATCAAAATTTTAGCCTCAATGCGAAGAGGTTTCCTATTCATTGGTGCCACCACCAAGAGATTAGGAACCGTTTTTATGATAAGTGGTACTTGGTCTTTGATTACCCACCATGTAATAATTGTGAAGTCCCCCAATATTTTCTTAGGAAACTATACAATGAGTTGGTATTGAACCAAATCCTAAATTATTTTGATATAAGG
>VDFB02031261.1:0-22158 GCA_007258455.2 Sequoia sempervirens | reverse complement strand
TCCTTGTATCGTGAGTCATAAAGCAGAGCCCAATCTGCTACTTTGAATTTCTTTTCCTTAATGTATTTATCACATGCCACCTCATTTGCTGATTCTGTATTATCTCAGTGTGCTGTAGGGCATTCTTTTGGAGCTCGTTCAGAGCATTGAGCTACATGATTCTATCCTTTTGTGGATTTGTTAAGTCCATGTCCATCTCTAATGTTGTTCTCAGAGTCTTGTGTTCAAATTCTATTGGCATCACAGCTATTTTACCATACACCATTTCAAAAGGTGTATATCATGTAGCAGTCTTCCAGGTAGTATGGTAGGCCCATATAGCTTCTGGTAACCTTCTGGCCCAGTCCTTCCTATGCAAATTTATAGTTTTAGTCAAAATGGCCTCTATGTCCCTATTGGTGACCTCAACCTAGCCATTGGCCTAGGGGTAATAAGGAGTTCATTTCCTATGCCGTATATTGTATTCATTGACTAAAGCTATGATAAGTGTAGAAGTAAATTGTGCTCCTTGATCTGTCACTGTCTCCCTAGGAACAACAAACCTAGTAAATATTTTCTCATATAGGAATTCAACCACTTTATTATCCCTAGCATGTTTCATAGGTTTAGCCTCTACCCATTTTGTGACATAATTTGTGCATACAAGGATGTAGGACTTAACATTGGAAGGTGGATCAATTGGTCCTACAAAATCCAGTCCCCATTTGTCAAAGGGTGTAACTACAACTTGTGGAAATAGAGGCATCTCATCAAATCGAGTTGGTCTTTCCATCTGTTGGCATCTGTCACATCTCTTGGTATATTTGGTTGCATCACTATGTAAGGTTGGCCAATATTAACCAGTATTTAAAATTTTCATTGTTGTCATTTTGGCAGCAAAATGTCCACCACACAGCTCATCATGGCTTGCATGCAGTATATCATGAGTGTCCTCTTCTAGTACACATCTCCTCATAACTTGATTTGGCCCTGTATAAAACATGCAATCTACAATCCAAGAAAAGTTAAAGCTTTTCTCTACCAATAATCTCTTTTCCTTAGGGGAGAATTAAGGAGGAGTTCTTCCTGTTGCCAGATAATTTTCTATATCGGCCTTACCATGGGTGAATAACCTTGATTGCAAATGGGGTGCTCATCAAGAAGATCTTTTAGTAGTCCTGCTTCATCTTGCCTTTGAATTCTAGAAATCAGCAACTACGTTGGCTTTACCTAGTTTGTCCACAATTGTAATGTCAAATTCACGCATCAGAAATAACCATCTGCCAATCTCGGATATTGAGGCTTTGTTCGCCGAGATATCGGATGGCATGTCGGTGTGGACAAATATCGATAACGGTGATATAATGGCTGAATTTATTGAGGGTGTAGATGATTGCCAACATTTTATTTTTCCTGTAACGGTGTAGTTGAATTCAGCCTTGCAAATTTTGCTACGTAGTAGAGTGCATGAGTACGTTGGAACCATCTTTATGTCCCTAACACTCCAATTGCATAATTCAAGGCATCAGTATGAATATGAAATGGGAGTGACCAATCAGGTCCTTTCAGAATAGGTGCCTGTGTGAGGGCGACTTTCAAGTCAAAAAATGCTTTTTCCAATTCCTCTGTCTAAGAAAACTTTGCATCTTTCTTCAACAGATTGTATAAGGGACCTGCTATTTGGCTGAAGTCCTTGATGAATCTTCTATAGTATCCTACATAGCCTAGAAAACTCCGTACCTCCTTCTGCTTAGTAGGGGAGGGTAGATTAGAGATGACCTCAATCTTAGCAGGATCAACCTGTATTCCTATAGCAAAAATATAGTGACCAAGCACTATTCCCTGCTGCATCATCATGAAGCACTTTTGATTATTCAGCGATAGGTTGTGATCTTCACATCTCTGTAGTACTCTCTTCAAGTTGGCTTGAGCTTCCTCAAATGTTGTACCATAAGCAGTAAAGTCATCCATGTATATTTCCATGCAATCATATGAGATGTCTAAGAAGATACTTATGACTGCCCTCTGGAAAGTTGTAGGGCATTACAAAGAGACCAAAGGCAAAGGCGAGATAGGCAAACGTTCCCGAGGGCATGTAAAGTAGTATTTTCGATCCGCCAAGGCAATTACGATTTGATTGTACATCCCTTTGAATCCATCCAAGAATGAGAAACTGTTTTCCAGCTAAATTATCTAGAACTTGATCAATGAATGAAGATAGAGAGTAATCTTTCTTTGTTGACAAATTGAGCTCTCTATAATCCACACATACCCTCCATTTTCCTCCTTTCTTAGGAACAATGACCAATGGGGAAACCCACTAACTATCGGAGATTGGGTAGATAAAGCTAGCTGTTAACATTTTTTGCAATTCTTCTTTAACAATTTCTCTCAAAGTTGGATTAATTCTTCTTTGGGGCTGCTTGATAGGTTTGAAGTCATTGTTAATATATATGTGATGTGTACATATTTTTGGGTCTAAACCCTTCATATCCCCATAGTCCCATGCAAAAGCTCTGTGGTGGGCTTGCAACATTGACGCTAGGGCAGATTCTTGAGATGGAAGCAACTTATTATTAATATGCAGACAATGACTTGGAGATACTTCTATCTATTTGGTGAGATCACTAATTGAGGTTGTTGATAAAGGTGGTGCATGTATATCACATAATAGTAAATGATGATGGCTCTCAGGATTCAGTTGCTATAGGAAGCATTGCTGAGAATGACTGTCCAAAACAAATGGGCTATTCAAACCAGAACTAAACTGCAAAATGTGTAGAAGCAAGTTATCTTCACTTTGAAGCTAGGAAAATGGATTAGTTTGTAGTATCATTAACTAGGCTAATGAATTGATTTCTTTAGTTTCCTCTCCTAGATCTGGCCAAATTAATTGAGACAAATTTAGTAGAGGTTGTGCAGGTGGGTATAAAGCTAGTTTCTTCCTTGACTGACTATCAGAAATTGTCATGTCCCTTGAATGACATCCTATAAGGGCATCAATTGTAGCTAGCCAGGGTCTGCCTAGGATAATAGGATATCCTCTTAAGGTTGCTTTGGTGGACAATATGGTGAAATCAGCAGGGTATTCCCAAGATTCAAGGGTGACAATGACATCTTCAATCACTCCATCAGGTGTAACCGTGGAACTGTCAGCAAGCTGTAGGATAGTCATTGCAGACTAAATGTTTGGGATACTCAAACTCTCCATAGTGTGCTTGGTCATCACATTAATGGCTGCACCTAGGTCAACCAAAATATTTATTACTACCTGACCATTGATATTTATTTTGACTACTTGACTTCCAGGATCAGTATATTTTGGAATGACAACCTTCCCCAACATAATATCAGCTAACTATCCTAGAACATGGATAGTTTGGGGATCCTTTTTCTTTCTTCCTTGTTTCTTTAGACAGGCCTCTTTAATGGCTTTTCCATAGACTAGAACATCTTTAATAGCTTGAAAAAGAGGAATTTGAACTTGAACATTCTTCAACTGCTCTAGAATATCAAAAGTAGGCTCTTCAATGGTCTTGGGTGTAGTCATTTGCAATCGCTGAGGAAAAGGTGGGCAACTTTGAGGGCTCTGGGGATGGGAGTTCCTTAGAGGTAGCTGGTATAGGTATATCTTCACCATGATCAACAAGTTGTTTACCTGCATAGTCTACAGAATCTCACATAATTCACGGTGTGGTTGTGGGTAGGGAGTTGTTTCATGCACGAGACAAATATTATTGATGTCGAGGGGGAATAGGCTGGATCTTGGTTGGCTTCTGCAGAATCATAGGTTGTTGTTGTTGCTCGGTGATCCCATAATAGTGGTTTTACAATTTTTGGCCAAAGCGGACCTTGAAATTATTATTTTTTAACTAAATCTTCACATTGGACTTCTGCTTGGCTAAAGAATTTGAAGATGGATTACCAAACTAGAGTCTCATCAAATTTTGTCTCTAGATTCCTAAAATATTTAAATTTTTGGAATCAAATTTCGGATTCTTTTTCCATCTCCCACGAATTGATTTTTTTTTTCAAAAGTAAACATTTTTAAAAAGTGATGCACACCGTATAACGTATAACTTTTTTTCCATGAGGATAAAATTCTAATTATTTCAAATTTAGATTTGTAACTCTGATATCTAGTGCTTCCACTTGGTTAGATAGTTTTTTATTGAATATTTTTTCCTTAATCAAGTTTCAAAGTCAAACGAATTACAATTCGGACACAACGCGACTGTATAACGCGTAACTTTTTTTGTATATGTCAATTTTTATTTTTTTTTTTGTTGGATCCGTGCTTCAATATCCTGGTGCACCCATATTTTTCAAATTTTTATTTATAATCTTCTATTTTTCCACATGTGAAGAGACAAATAAAATTTACATTTTGATGAAAAACCTATGTTGTAAAACTTAAAAACAAATACATAACAAAACCAAAACATATTAAAATTATATTCATTGGATAACTTGTTTTGAGGAATAACATAATCATTTGAAATAAATTTTAAATGAATTCATTTGATCCCCCAAAAGCTAAATCAAAAGTGATTTTTTATCAGCATTTTGATAGGTGTAAAGGAGACGCATTTATAGGTATGTTTTAAAACTAGCGAGGTTCTATCCAAGGGGGTTTGATCTAAGGTGATTTGATCAAACCCTCTTCAATTGGAATCCTTAAAATGGAACTTTTTAAGGCTTAAATCATTATATTTTCTAAAAATATGTGATTTCAGCTAAAATTCGTTCCTCTCAGGAATTGTAAACTACTATTATGACAGCACCTGCTGCTTCTTATTATTAGGATTTGGCAATGGTTGAGCAGGCATAAGCATTGTTTTTGGAGGGTGAGTATTTATTTACTTGAGGTGCTCTGAGAAGGAGGTAAGGGCGAGAAGTTGTGGCTACTACCAAGGCTACTTGAGGAATCCGAGTGTCGGTTTAGCCATTGCTGAGGGCTTCTCCATTGAGGGTTCTATTGCCAGTTACCTAGAGGTGGAGTCCATTGTCCTTATGGTTGCTACCAACCTCCTTGAGGGGGTTACCATTGAGGGCTCTGATAGCTAGGCTAGTATGGTTGAGGAGCATTCCAAGGTGGAGATGGGCCATATATAGGTTGCCATTGGTTATTATAATTAGAGTAAGGATTACCAAAAGTTAAGTGATCTTGAGGCATACCTTGTCTTGGAGCCCATGGTATCCTGTGTGCAACAAAGAAGACTTGGTCATCATCACCTTCTATCATCTTAAAATTAGTAGGTAACTATTTAGCCTCCATGTTAGCCACCATCTTGCATCTGCAGTCATGTTTCTTCTATCTACAATGTGGATAGAACTCGGCCAGGATTGCCTCAGCCTCTGCATGTTTCTTGTGAGCTTTCATGGTATCCAACTATGTAGCCATGTTGTTTGTGATGTCCTGCTTGAAATCAGATAGAAAATTTGTGATCTCCATTCGGGAAACTCCGCTGGAAGAAGACTTTCCCACTATAGCTTAATGACCTCTACCCTTCTTCACATTTATTCAGGAGTAATTGAGACATATCTACTTGATATCATCCCAAGATGCTTGGGTTATATCGCCTCCTCCCATCAGGTCCAGGGCATCTATATAGGCATCACTGATTCCCCTTAGAAAAAGTAGTTTATGAGATTCTTCATTGAGAGTATGGTTTGAATTTTTTCAGGGAAAACAAGAATCTTGAGATATAATCATCTAGACTTTCATCCTCCTTCTATTGAATTCTGAATATATCATCGCCTTTACTACCACTCTTACAATATCCCTTGTACTTCTCAAAAAAATTTGTTTCCATGACTACCCAACTATCAACAACATTCAGCCCCAAACTCATGAACCATCTAAGAGCTCCCTCCTTCAGGTGGCGGAAAAATTTTAGTTTGTGAGCATGCTGGCCAGTGTGAGAGTCATAGCTTATGAGAGGATATCAAACTCAAACAGGAAAGTTTTTGTGTCCTCCGTAACTAGGCCATAGAACTTGGGAAGTAATGAAGAAGGAATATTTTTAAGGTTATCACTATCTTACTGGGAAACAATGGGAAACTCAAAAGGAGGAGGTGGATTAGGTGGATTATGTGCCATATTTGCTTGCTAGAATATTAGAGCAAATGAAATTTCCTTAGGTTCTTCGCCAGCTGGGTCAAATGGCAGTTCAACAAACAAGTTTTTAGGGAGGAACCTTCCCAGCGCGTCTCTTCTTCTATGCATGCAATAGAATAAATGGTGATTTTTGAAGGATTTTGAAAAATTCTTAACTAACAAACTAAACTAATGCTAAAAATGACTTCTGACAGGTTCTTAGCTTGACACCATCCCCAGCAATAGTGCCAGAAATGGTCCCGCCCACACAAGGATATGAAAATCATGACAAAACCTATCCTAGGAATTGGACATTCCAGCAGGTGACTAATATCTCTCCATGGAAGTTCATTTACTTGTCAAACTAGGGAACGTATACTTTGAATGGAGCAGCACTATATGTGCACTAAGAACTCGCTTCAGTCACAACTTAATGAAAAATAAATACTTGGAAAGAGATTCTACCTATGCTACAGGAAGGTAATGCAAAGTTCTCTTAACTTAACCATAATTTAACCAAAGCAGAAATCATAACAGCTACGACTGATAAACAAACTATGAACTGGCCTTATGCTGTAGGAACAGACATAGGGATGGATTCTCGATGTTGAAGAAAAAATATAAGACTGAGTTTGCATAGAAACTTCAAAGATGAAATCTAATTGATGATCAACAGAAAAGAAACAACTAACTAACTAACTATTGATACTTACTAAGTGGGCCCCCTTAGCAAGCATCAACTAATTATGCAAGTGTTGAACTCAGAACTTCATCTTAAACTTTATTCATAAACTTAGAATGGTATACATTGTTTTGTTCATGTGAAGACTAACAACAAACTTTGTTTCCTGTCATACAAATCTACTTTTATTATTATACTAACTCTTACATGATATCCTTTCTATCACTATGCTTCTCTGCTTGCTCACTCGCATAGGATGAGCACTTATTTGAATTAGGAAAAAAACTAACTAACCCTAACAGAGAAAGACGTGGATATGAAATGTATCCTGAAATCGAGGAACAGACCTCATAAATGAGATTATCCATTCAACCCGATCCAGAGAGAATCTGGTGCTCCACTCTTTCCAAATTGACTGACATTTAAAATCCTTCCCAACAGTTTCGGTCAAAGAGTCTTCACCAGAGCTTCCTCGAAGTCGTGCAGGAAATGAATTTTACTGCAAGGCCAAGATCGACTGCACTTCACTCGATCATACTTTCTTCAACAACCTGCGAAACACAAGGTAACAGATGCAAAAGAAAAGGTGCATGGTACATACACAATATCCATTCATTAATCACATATTTAAACATATTTCATCATTCAAAAAATATATGCGATATACATGTCATTTAGGGAGTCAAACGGGGTAATAAATATAGACATGTGAACATGATAGGCTGCAGGAATCATGAAAGTGTATTGCTATAGGATATCCCCCAATAAAAGGTTTCTTAAAGAGTTTAAACAACCATAAACAACAAAAGTAAAGGTAGTAAAAGTACACCATGATATCCAAATCATGAGAATATTTTGGGCTCATTAAACCCAATGCTTTATATTTTCTGATATGGAGTCTATTAAGTCCATAGATCTAGATAGCACTCATTATTTCATTACATCTTGTATTAGTGAAAGTGCATCTAGGTATCTTGCATCTTGCATTAGTGAAATTGCATTTAGGGTTTCCTATACTTGCATTAGTGAAAAGTGCATATTATAGGTTGCATATTTACTTTATTACATCATTTCATTTCATTTAAAAAAATGAAAAGTGCATTGTTCTTCATCTTCATTGCATTCTTATTGCATTCAAAATTAAAAAATTTCATTTGCATCTTGCATTCAATTGCTTGTTTCTAGCTACTTTTTCTTGCACTTATTTGCACATTGTTTTGTTTCTGAGCGTCAACATACTGCATAGGAAATTTGTAAACACTATTGACATTCTAGAATTCCCTACTTTCTACAAGAAACATCTGCTAGGACTAAAATTCCCTTCCTGACATCTTAGTCCCTCTCAATATTTTTCCTCATATATGTTTGTCTATTATTTGTTGTTTGTTTCAGCCTCTAGAACTTCAAAATCTCACCAGGAGGACCAAGACACCCTTCCAGGAATCTTAGTCATTGTTGACATTGTAGACACGTAAAATCAACATCATGCATTACTCATATTTAATTAAATCATATTCACCCATCAATTAAAAAAATCAAGTTTATTTGATTGATCTCCTAAGGTTATCTTTTTAATTAAATAAATCACTTTATTTAATTATCTCCTAAAGTTTCTTCATTTAATTAAATCAAATTTATTTAATTAAATGGATAGTGCATCAATTTCCTCCCTTTTGATTTAAATAAATCCAAGTATCTAAGTCAAAAGTAAAAATCACCTAATCCTCTCTTAAATTAATCAAACCATGACTAATGCTAATCCTAATCCTCTTTTCTCTAGATTTTGCAGCTTGTGCACATAAATCAATTTAATTTATTGATTAATTCCTCATTTTCATTCAAAATGGCATCTTTGAGATAATATTCTCACTAGTACAAAAACAACAATATATGACTAAATAAACTACTAAAAATTGCATATAAATGACTAATTTTAGTCACGTGACCATTAGTAGTTTATTGCTGGTCATTTATAACGCAACCAAATTTATGACTAAACTATTTTAGTCATTTATCTAGTCATTGATTTGGTCATTGATTTGGTCATTGATTTAGTCATTAATTTAGTCATTGATTGTTGTTAACTGATCATTTATTTAGTCATGGTAGTCATTTATTTAGTCATTAATTTAGTCATATATTTAATCATTAATTTAGTCATTACTTTAGTTATATATTTAGTCATTAATTTAGTCATATATTTAGTCATTAGTTTAGTCATGACTTTAGTCATTACTTTAGTCATACATTTAGTCATTAATTTAGTCATTTTTATTTACTGGTTTCTATTAATTGGTAGTAAATATAGTCATTAAATGAATAATTTATTAAATACCATAAATTTTATAATGCAAAACTAACATAATATTAAACTTGAACTAAAACATAAAAACAAATAAAAATATTACATATACGAACAAGCTACAACATGCTAGAATTAAAAGATTGATTCAACATCATGATAAATAAAGGTAATCTACAATAAAAAATTTAATGCAAATACATATATATCAAGTTATAAGATGTCAAAGTTGTCTAAGAGTTTCCAACTCTTTCAAATACATCATGATAATTAAGATCCCTAAACAACAAATTCAAAATACTACATAAAGCAATGAGCCAAGATGTCTAACAACTAGTACATGATAAACATGTTCAACTATGTCATTTTTTGCAAATATTTTAGTGGCCACTGCATGAAGGTTCCCTCTTTCTTTTTCAGATGAACAACCCCATCTATTTTTTCTTCATAAATAAGGGGTATATTACTTGTGACCTTTAAAATGTTTACATTTTCATCTCATGTTCCTTTCAAGTTGACTCCATGTACAATAGATGGGGAGTGAATCCGCCCAATGCCCACAGCATCGCCATCAAACGAATCCAACACCCTAACTCTATCCCCTTCTTTGAGTTTATCAATACATTTCTACAAAAAGAAAAACAATAACACATTATATTACATAATTAATGATTACATTTTTTTTGCATAATAAAACAACCATTACTTAAATATTAGTTGCATGTGTGTGTTAAAATAATTACAAAAGAAAAATTTCAAAAATAATTGCAATAATACCTTATGAATTTTTTACCCTTAAAATTACCTTAGCAATCTCACATTTTACATACCTCTCAGATATGTATTGGCATTTCAAACACTTTATCTATAGTACCAAAAAAATAGCAATACATCACATTTTACATCTAAATGCCTTAAATTTTTCCGGTAGTTTTGTCCTAGACATTTTCTACAAGAAAAAATAACAATTCATGCAAAGAAATGTTGTTCTCATTTGTTAACCACTGAAACATAATTTCAAAACAACCCTTAGAGATTCAAGTGTCACTACTTTTCATTGAAGATAGAACCAAATGTCTATTGGATAAGTGTTGCATCTTGCAATAGTGGATCAACTACCCTCCCTCCATCAGCTTCAACAAGACACTAATTGCATTACATCAATGGAAAACCTGGCAACAAAAACCATATAAGATCATCTAAAAATATGTAGAAAGGATTTACAGAAAAAATTTCTAGAAATAAAATGACAAATGACTAAAAAAAAAATCAGCATAACCATGATGAATATATAAAAGTAGAAAAAAAGTAAAAAACCTAAGAGACAAATGGGAACTGGCTGAGCCCTGACAAGCCATTGTAAACACTAGCATCTTAAAACTTAGTTTACCTTAAGAATTCATGATCATCCTCTTATTTCCCATACCCAAGGTGGTTGCTAATGTTCTGTATTTGTGATAATATTCTGATGGGTTAAATATGACCCTTTCCATCCCTCATCCTAGAAGCAAGGTACTAAAGCTCACACATGAAGCACCAATAATTTCTCACTTCTCTTACCTAAATTCAACAACATACCAAATGACAATCCTGTGAATATTCATAAGATCAAATGGATAATATACATAAGTACAAATTTCACTTAAAATCAACATATATGAATGAGCTAATGGAGAAAAGTTAACATACAATTTTTTGAATGAGATCCTTGGATTAGATATGCAACAACAGGCCTTGTAAATATCAAACATTGTAGCACGACATTGTCATAGCAACTAGATAAAGTCACATGAAAATTCACTCATATGTAGATTGTTAGAAATAAATCATTCATTTTGATTTAAGACCATGCACCACATGGGCATAGTAGGTAGATGGAGTCACCTAAAAAATTATTCAAATTAAGATTGTAGGAAATAAATGGTTTTCTTTCAAAAAATAAAAATAAACAATTTTCTTTGATATATAAAGCTCATCTATGAGTGAAAGAAAGCACCAAAACCAATTAATAACTTCATTCATGTGGTGGTCTAATTGACTCATCAAGAGTGAAAAAAAAGCTCTCCAGCAAAATCAAATTGTAAGTTGCATATATTATTCCCATAGCAGAAGTTGCATGAAGTAGAAATTTGTGCCAATCTTAGAATGTCAATAAAAGTGAAATTTTGCACAAATAAAAAATTGAGCTGAAATCTCAAATCCCTGAGTATTGTTGAATCATAAAATGAAAATCTTAACAAAGGTAAGAACAAAGTGGTGTGTGTACAATTCAGGCACATAGTTGAATTGCCTACAATTGATTATCAAGTAAATATATTATCAAAATTTACTTGTGCCTCAAGCAGTATGAATACACATGCCCTTATGATATATATTGGGAAAAAAAGACAAACAAATATCTATAATAATTCATGGCCTTGATAAATACAAATTAAAGTAACATCAACCATCGAGGAAAACACAGACAAGTCACTGAGGTAATCCAACATTCTAAAGGTCCATGGCCTTGCCTAATATTTACCAAGCAAACAAAAAAAGATGGATCTTAGTAATAAGATTCTTGCTTAAATGCTTGAAAAAAATGAGTGTAAGCTACACAATGCTTGTAAAGCTTGAAGCAAAGCATTCACATTACTACTCATGCAATAAAACAGCCAAAAAGTACTTGCAAATTATACTATTTATAGTCTAACCTCATTCATTAAAGAGATCAAACATCAAGCTTACAAAAATTTTGTGTTGTAGATAGATGACCTCAAAAGTTAGCTCTGATTGAGTCTTCCATTGATTAAGAATAGGAAAACAGATGATGTTCAGAGAGAAATATGTTTAAGAGACAACTAGGTCTTTCTACATGAGGAGGTCCAATGAGGATGTTAATTGTTTTAGACAGTAGGGAATACAATGAAAAGTAGCGAAAAAGGTGAAAGGACCAAATAATAGGCTAATAGAATTTATATTGGACATCATATGCTTGTAGAGCTCTAAATATTCTAACAAGTGCACATAAGATTTAAGAAATACAAGATGAGCATCAGAAACAAAAGCGGTTAATGGAAATTCAATGCCATATTCATTTGGGGGCCAAACCATGGATTTTATATTTATCCATACCCACAAAAATTTTGATATGGGAATTCATATTCCAAAGCAGTAATTTGATGTTGTTAGCGTAAGAGAATTAAGGCCCAAAGATGAATTCTTTTTCACTCTTACACTAAATAGGTCTAAACTTTACATTGAATATTTTAATTGAGGACCTGTTTTTGTAACCATATCATATGCCTTAATATCTATAATCTGCACCTTCATTCAAACTTATGTGTTGTTGAAATTTTATACATAAAGGTCAACACATGGATAAACACAAATATATCATGTCTTTAGGTGAACCAGAACACATGATTTTTCTATGCATTGACAACTTAAGACTCAAAGAATGATGCTAGCAAAGATAAACTACTATGTTAGGATTTTATTGGCTCTGGAAACTACCATACCTATTTCCATAATTGATGAGACCACAAGGTGGCAATTCAAGCTTGTCCCAATTGAAAAGTTTGACAAAGAGTTTGTACGGAAAGATTGTCTGACAACTAAAAGCTGTGTGTGAGAAAAATAAATATAAGGCACAAAATTACATAACAAGAACAAATTAAACATACTTGTTGTTCAAGTGCTGCAGTTGTGGTAGGTTTCCAATGGAATCAGGAAGGTTATTTAAATGTTCACACCCTTCTATGTTCAAGGTTGCGGTTGTGATAGGTTGCCAATGAAATCAAGGAGGTTATTTAAACCATTGCAATATTTTAGTTTTGAATGTTGCAACTGCAATGGATTGTCAATAGAATCAAGGAGCTTATTTAAACCTGTAAAACTTCCTATTATATTCAAGTGTTGCAGCTGTGAGAGGTTGATAATGGAATTGGGGAGGTTATTTAAACCTCTGCAACTTTCTATTTTCAAGTGATGCAAATGTGACAGGTTGCCAATGGAATCAAGAAGGTTATTTAAACCTCTATAGTCTTCTATGTTCAAGTGTTGCAGCTGTGTTAGGTTGCCAATAGAATCAAGAGGTTATTTAAACTTTTACGCATTTCTATGTTCAAGTGCTACAACTGTAACATGTTGCCAGTGGAATGAGGGAGGTTATTTAAATCTATAGACCCTACCATGTTCAAGTGTTGTAGTTGTGATAGGTTGCAATGGAATTAGGAAGGTTATTTAAATGTTCACACCCTTCTATGTTCAAGGTTGCAGCTATGACAGGTTGCCAATGGAATCAAGGAGGTTATTTAAACCATGACAATATTTTAGTTTTGAATGCTGCAACTACAATAGATTTTCAATAGAATCAAGGAGGTTATTTAAACCTTTGAAACTTCCTATTATGTTCAAGTGCTACATTTGTGATAGATTGAGAATGGAATCAGGGAGGTTATTTAAACCTCTACAACTTACTATTTTCAAGTACTGCAGATGTGATAGGTTGCCAGTGGAATAAGGAAGGTTATTTAAACCTCTACAACTTACTATTTTCAAGTACTGTAGATGTGATAGGTTGCCAGTGGAATAAGGAAGGTCATTTAAACCTCTACAATCTTCTATGATCAAGTTGTGCAGTTGCGACAGGTTGCCAATAGAATCAAGGAGGTTATTTAAACTTTTACACCCTTCTATGCTCAAGTGCTTCAACTGTGACAACTTTCCAATGGAATCAGGGAGCTTATTTAAACCTCCACACTCTATTATATTTAGTTGTTGCAGCTATGACAGGTTGTCAATGGAATCAATTTTAGATTGGGTTCTAGGTGCCAAATTGGGAGCCTTGGAACAGAGTATGGACATCCATCAAAGCATAAAGGATAAAGGAATTTTGTCAAATATTGTAGTTGCAACATAAATAGCTAAATCACATGATATAGCAATAAAAAATTAGATCATTTTTCAAAAATGGCATTATGTTACAACAACAACAAAAATGTTATAGCATCCACCTTTCAAGATACAAACTGTCATCTAACCAATGTTAGTATTCAGGTGACTTACAATTCCAGATCTACATGAAATAACTTGTAGAGAGTTGAACCACCCTCTTTGAGTACCCATAATCCATTAGAAGATAGCCTCATGTCAATAACTTTTCCTTGTCAAAATAAGCAAGTCCATCAAAAGAATTCCATAGATTGAACCAAATGTTGTGGAACTTGGACATAAAATGGCAAGTAGGCCACACCAAATAGTTGACTCTTTTATCAACCTTCAGAAAACTTATTTTATTTTACATCTTAAATATAAGATGTGGGAACATATTAGGAGAGAAAATTAAAATCTTGAAAGATGCAACACAACTAAAGATAAAAGCTCAATAATTTCCATCACCTGCTACAAAGGTATACTCTGTTGCTGCATAGACTGACCACTTCGGCCACCAATATCACTAGAAAAAATATTCAACTTGCATAGAACAACATTCTCTAAATTGGATTCCTTTAGAAATGTTAGAAGCCACAGTTTAGAATTGAAATTAATGTTCTCAAATGTTTAATGATGTCCAAAATATCCTAAATATGACAAAGAATTTGCAATTATCTAACAACCATGTAAACAAAACAAAAGACATTGAAGAAATGTTTGAAGTAAACTTCTTTTATTGCTGCAGTACATGAAAGAAAACTTAATACAGTTCATTCATCATAAAGATGACATCAGTGGTTCTGAAAAAAAAAATGGTTTCTAGTTATAAGTACAGAAAAAAATCATTTGTGATTAGATTAGAAAATAAGAGAAGGTAAAAATCTTTGCTGAAAGAAAATCATTTAGAAGTATAATCTTTGAAAATATTTATTCAATCCTTTACCTAGATCTCAATTAGAATATAATATTTTAAGACTTTTATTCTATCCTTTATCTAGATCTCAATTATAATATAATCTTTGAAGATATTTATTCTATCCTCTATCTAGATCTCAATTAGAAGATATGTCATACCAATAAGCTTTTGTATAGAACTGACACTGATACAGTTGTTCCATTAGCATCTTTCTCCCCAACACATAGCATACTTGGTCCAAAACCTATAACAAAAATACCATAAAACTGCCTCAAAAATTAAATTATCATTAAGAAGTTCCCAACCAAGTGAAAATTACCATGTTTTTTTAGAAAGGTATGTTAATTTGGTGATGTTTAGGCTTCCCTATATCCTTCCAAAGAAAACTAAAATAAAGACATTGCAATAAAGAGTGTTTGATACAAAAAGACAAGCTCAAAATTTTGGTAGAGATAAATTTAAAGTATCATCACATGGGTTTAGAGCACTGCAATGAAACTCAACAAATCTCAGCTAAAGACCCACAAATTCAATTCCAAGTGAATCTTGGTGTTTGTGCCCAAAATTTGCAGATTTGGCCAATTCTGACAACTAATACTTATAAGTTTCAAGAAACACACAAAAATTGGCTATCAAACTCAGCCACTGAGTCTCAAGAACATAGAAAATCAACTTGAAATTTTCAAGAAAAAAATATCGATGAAATAACAGGGTGAAAGCACAAACTTGTGTCACAGTTTTGGCCAACTAAATAATTTCGGGTGACTTAAGTTCGGCCGACCAGTTTTCGGCCGATAAGGTTTCGGCCGAATCAACGGGGCAGCCACATGGCACCTATGTGGCTTCAAGTTATTGGTCGAGTCACTTTCAGCCGAAACCCTATCGGGCAAAAAGATTCAACACGGCGCACATCTGGAGGGACCTGATCGGTCGAGTATGTTTCGGCCGAAACATTATTGATCGGAACTTTATTGACCGAAAATCCCTAATAAAATCTCAAAAAAAAAAACCAAGCCCACTATTGCAACGCTCGGGCGAAAGTTTTGAGGGTGAGAGCTTGTCCACCGATCGCTAGCAACAGGGACGACATTTTAACAGGTTCCATTCATGGCATTGACATGAATGTTTGATTTCTCATCTCATTTTTGTCTATTGTGAGAAATTTGGGATATATCGTTTGTTAGGGTTTGATTGAAATGGAAAAATCAGGGCATGGCCATGATGGTTGAGACAGCTATGGCCTTGATGCTCAATGAAATTTCTTCCTCTAGGTAGTGAAACTTAACATACCCTTCTTTACAAGCTTTAATTTGTGATTGGGCATGCTTTTGAGATAAATTTAGCATTTTATTTAGGAGGTATTGGAAAACAAATGGAAGAGACCTTATGCAAAGAAAGATGGTTGGGCATGCTTTAGATTCACAATGCATTCCTTTTAGACTCACTTGTGGTAATGGATTTTTCATCAAAATACAATATATATATTTGCTTATAGAAATCATTTCTTTTCCATCGATAGTGTTATGCATTCAATTACTCCTATGTTTCATTTGTTTCATTTACATGTTGATAGGACATACTTATGTCCTTTGTATATCATGTCTCCTCTCTCCTGTAGGGGTTTCCTTCATACTTTTAAGTGTTTAGAATAATTAGGAAGATCACCAGTCCCAGACCAGGTTCTAGGTATAAGCAGGTGCCAATCCTATATGTATTACTATGTCCAAATGCGTCTTGAGTTGCCCAGATGTGGAGATTTGAACTTGAACCACCAGCTTTAACATTACACCACAACCTATTCAACCATATTTTGTAACTTAAACTCATCCCTAGAAACTGGAAAACATGGAGTGGCTGGCATTTACTATATTAGAAATTCGATCTGCATTTTTCTTAAACACGGCAAACCATTAGGGTTTCAGTTAAAAGCCTCTAGATAGGGTCCTCCTAAAGAAGAAATACCAACGGCCCCTGATTCTCCAATTGGTCTGACGATTCCAATGGACATGCCAAAGTCCGCCTGGATGAATGCCTCGGCTTCATTCTTGCTTATTTCTTTTGGAAATAAATTGAATAGATAAGCATTGCCACACATTTGTTGGGCCTAGTATGATCATTTGAACATAAATTGCTTTAAAATATCCAGGTCAAGCATCTATCTATTGTTTTCTTTTTGTGGCGATGGAAAACACTCTAAAGTAAAACAAATGTGTAAGTGTTTTTGTTTTTGTCTTATTTGACCTACCAACGGTTTTGTCCACCTAGGTATCTTGTTATAGTCATTGTATTCTTTTAAAAATATTACTACCCACGCATGATCTCCTGAATATAGGAGTATTCGTCCTTTTTTATTTAAACTTCAAACATAATGTGCATTATGTCCCTTGTGGGTTGAGCAAAAGGAAAATGTAGGGAAGAGTCTTCCTATGCATAACCTGATATGATGGAAAATATTTAGGAGACTTTGATTCAGGAATCACATAAAGTTTTTATGCCTTGTTTTTGTTTTCTTACTAAGAACACACTCATTACATGGCTGGTCAACTCATTTGATTTCCTTTGAGAGGTTAGCTTTTAGACCTATGCACACATATTTCTTTATGGCTATCCTATTGTCATGGGCTCTTGGCATTTTATGACTAGCTTTAGGTTTTTAAGAACTAAAAACTATATAGTTCCTCCTTTCAGAATACTTCATTGCAGAAGTTTTACTTATAGTTCCTCCTTTCAGAAGTTTCACTTATAGTTTTTGGGGACACTACGAAAAATGCTGAGTACAGAACATGTATTGTCATTTGAAGGATCTCAATCATCCAAAAGTAAATTGCAGCAACTGTGACTGCTTTATATTCCCTTTACCATCCATAACAATGACGATGAGGGAAACTGCAAACTTAGTATATGAATATGACTTTGTTATTCATCTTGAAAATTACAAGAAAATTAGATTTCAATCCACAACATGTAGCGATGTAATCATTTGGAACCATATAAACAGCTAGTTTTTGTAAGTTTATAATCTAATGATTACATGAACTAGTATCAAAGGACAAGTAGTGCATGTCTAATTTCAAAGAGCCCATAATCTGCACAAATATCTTTCTCAGGCAAAAGCCGGCTGGAACGCATGATCTCCATAATTCATTTGCTAAAAGCTTTAAAAGTAGACCTTCCTATAATTGCAGCAAGACAAATTTTATAAACACTAAACAAGGGATTTAAAAGGAAAAAGAAGATACCTTTTATCTCCAATGTAACATCCTAAAGTAACATTAAGGAGGATTATAGAGGGTATAATGTAAGAAAAGTATGTGTTTGGGTGAAATTTAAGATTCTTCTGTCTTGATCTCATAAATGAGTTGTGGAGATTGTCTAACATTTTTAAGAAGGGAAATATTAGTGAGTTCTTTTGATCACTCAAATCCTTCAAAATTGAGAGGAACACTTAAATAAGGGAGAACAATTTAGAAGGACTTTTGTTCCATGGATAAGGTTCAGTGTTTCTTAAAGCATTTCAGTCTCAAACCACTTTGATTCAATTGACTTCCTTTGGTCCATGGGTTGTACACCTTAGATATGTTGCTTTCCAATACCTCCTATACTTGTAAATGAATTTTAAATCTACATTCCATATGAACTAATCTCTTAAATAAAATGCTAAACTTATCTCCCAAATAAAGCGCCTTTGATAAGTTATGTACATGCACATATATGTGTATGTGCGTATGCATGTAGATGTATTATGTATACATATGTGTACATGTGTGTATGTATACATATGTATATATAATACAGATCTACATGCATATGCACATACACATATATGTGCATGTACATATACATACATGTACATATATGTGTATGTGTGTATGCATGTAGATGTATTATATATACATGTGTACATGTGTGTATGTATACATATGTATGTACATGCATGTATATATGTGTATGTATGTATGTGTGTATATGTGTGTACATGTATGTATGCATGTGCCATGTGTGTATGTATGTATGTGATGTATATGCATATATATATATATATATGTATGTATGTATGCTATGCATGTATATATGTATATGCATATATGATATGTACATGCACATATATGTGTATGTGTATGTATGTACATGTATTATATATATACATATGTATGTACAGATGCATGTGCATGCATTTATATATATACACATATGTGTATGTATGTATGTATGTATATACATATATGTGTATGTGTGTATGTATGTATGTACTTGTGTATATACATGTGTACATACACACATACACATATATATGCATGTACATGCACACATACACATACATATATAATACATGTACATACATACACACATACACATATATCATGTGCATGTACATACATATATATATGTATATACATACATACATACATACATACACACATACATATACATACATACACACATACACTATTAAATTAAATTTTAACTTTATTACTTTAATATGTTTTAAGTTAGATCAAAAAATTAAGGAAATGTTAACCTTTTTATAATTTCTAGTGTTTGATTTAAAAAATAATTGATTACAAAGAAAGGCTAGATCATATATGACCAATTGTAATGAAGAGTATTTTTTTATTTTGATCAAAATTTTAGTATAGAGTGGTTGAAAGGATAAATATTTTTTTTACATATTTACTCTTGGTTGAATATTACATGCATGCCTATGATTTAATAGGTTCACATAGCTTGATAGATATAAAGTTTGAACTAGATCTCATTAGATACATTTAAATTAAAAAATGTTTTCTAGTTTTGAAACTTGAAAATTTTACCTTTAATTTAAATATATATTTTTTTAGTTTTGAAAAAATTTCAATTTAAATTTGTTTAGTTCATTATGTAATTTTGTTTTAATGATATGCAGATCTCTATCTATTTATATATATCATGGCCGATGAGGGATCTCATCATTCCCCTCGTTCTGAGTGAGAAGCTCATATTAGATCAAATGTATTTCAGGATAGTATTGTTAGATTGGACAATGCTCTAAAATGTTTAGAGCAAACAATTCACAACTCCCCCAATTTGGCTAATCAAGATAGATTAGTCACTATTAGACAAGAGATTATTAAGATGATTGAGACAATTCGATCATACAATCCTTATGATGAAATCAGCATTGAACAGTTCTATTTTTCTCTTGCTAGGAGTGTTACTAGCACAGTGAAACATAGAGAAGTTGCCAAATTAGTTTCAGGTGAAAATGTGTTATCCATGTTCCCATTTTATAGAGGAAAAAATAAAATTAGAGGATATGTGGTTACGAGGTGTGAAGATCCTCTTGTTGCACCATTCATATACCCTAGATGGTTGGAAGCATATCATAGATGGCCTCACAATGATGAGCTGCCATTGTATTTTGTCAAATAGTTATATGCACTCTAATTTTACATATAGAGGTGGACTACACATCTTATCCCGGCATGTCGGGCTGCTGTGTAAAGGCCAGCCGCTTTTATGATAAAACCATGCCTTTAGGACTCGAATTTTCTACCAGGACAAGAGGGCATTATTGGCCCAAACCTTTTGGTTTTACCAAAACGTTTGGAATTGGCAGCAGCAGGGGAGGCAGCAACAGGGTCCACTTAGAGTCAGATTTTTGAAAACATTGCCTCTATTACGACGCAGATTGATCAGATTTCATCCGACATCAGGTTGGTAGATATTTATTTACTCTAGTTTGATCAATCCTTCCTCCTGAACAGGCTACATCCGTGACTATATGATCCATTTCTATTAGTGTCGTGATCTACCTACTTTGCAGATGCCGCTGATAAGGACTCATTACCTAATTTAATAGGACATATGACCTCAATTTTGGATTTATTTTATGAAGCAAGATATCGTGCTATCAATGAGGATTCAAGTGGGATTGCTCTTGGCTGTAGAATTAATTTATTATTAGACAATGATATCCTCATACACATATGAGCCACAGTGTGGCAAATGCAGCTCAGGATATTCCACATCAGCCTACAGAATCCCGTGCACATCATGTTTCTGTTGATCCTTTAGCTTGCCTAGGTGGTCATTAGGATGTTACAGGTCACGTTGAGGCTACTGTGACACCCGATCCTGTCCATGGGACATATAGTCGACTTCTTTTTGCTACTGATACTGTACATGCTACAGAGCCCCCTATGATGTCTTTACATTCTCGTGATCTTAGTGACATTGGTAGAGCTTTCAAGCAGGCACAACAGGTACTTTCAATTTATAATTTAAATACATGTATATATTTTTAAAATTGTGTTCTAAAAATTTATGTAATGCATTTTAAAAACTTCTAGGGGTTTAACTTCTGATTGAAATTGTGTACTTGAAAATTTTAAGCAGTATGGTGAATTCCTAGACTTTGGAAATTTGGAGCATGATGGCGATCCCATGCAGTATGTAGATGAGGTACATTTAAATTTAATTTTAAAAAACTAATTACTTGATGTTTTAAGTTTGAACACATTGAACTCAAGTACATTGTAAATTTTTTAGATAATTTTACATATATGTGTACTTGAACACATGCAGGGGTTGGGACGAGGCTCGGGACACAGATCGGGAGATATTGGATCGGGACATGGATCCACACATCTTGGATCAGTAGAGCGATCGGTCCATGGATCGAGGGAGAGTTTGAGGGAGAGATCGAGCCATGCATCAAGGGAGAGGTCAGGGGAGAGATCGAGCCATAGATCTGATGATTCTATTCATACCAGACATCCCTCTCTTTGAGATTTGTTTTATAGTATTACATGTCTGAGATCATTTTATTATATGTTGGGGACACTTTTTATGATTTATGTATTGAACATTTGGACGTGTTACATACTTATGTTTTATGGTACACATATATATACTTGTTATAATTTACATGTCACATTCATACAATTATGTTTTATGGTTTGAATCTTAGAGGTTTGTTATACACGTGCATTATTATGGTTTGATGAACTCACTTACATTACATCTATAAGCACCTTTATTTAAATTTAAATTATGGTAACTTGTTCAAATGCACTTCTTGTACATATATAGATAACTAAATACATTGTGAAATCAAAATGTTGTCCACTCCACTATCTAATGGTTGCTATTTGTAAATTTAAAAAGATGGACATGTACATGTAATTAATTTAAATAAATAGTTAAAATGAATTTGTCTTTAATAAATAGGTCAAGAAATAGAAAAAATTGAATGCATATATGCTTGAGATTAATGCTATACA
>VDFB02031259.1:0-11012 GCA_007258455.2 Sequoia sempervirens | reverse complement strand
ATATACGAATTATGATACGTGTTAGAGCAATATAATATAGTACAATGCTTTGGTGTATGGGAATGAAAAAAAAAAAATTATTTTCTTTCAGAATTATGAGTGCATTTTATATAAAATAGGAATGTTGATTTAATTATTGTTTAAATTTATGTTTCTACATTGGTTACTAATACACTTTCATTTTGCATGCCTGAGTGCATGTGAGTTGTAGGTGATCGAAGGCCAAGAGTGTGATTGAGGAAAAGAAGGTTAGCTTCCCGACAGGGTAAAAGAGGAGAAGCTCTCGATTACGCACACACCACTTAAATCATGTAGCTGCATTAGGTCATGTCTATTTTTTTTTTTTATGTGATTGCATTAGCATAGCAAATTTAAAATATGGTTTAATTAACCTTAGAAATTGTGGAAATAATATGGCTTATTCTATTTAATTAATCCCCATTTATATTTGAGCAACAAAAAGGAAAAATCTGTTTTAAAAGAAATATAATTAAAAATAAAACAAAAATAAATAATGGAATAGAATATTGTGTTTGCATAAAATGAAATTATAGTTTTGCATAAAAGGGGGATATATTTCTGTTTGGTATATGGTTAATTTTCCAAAAATATTGAGGAATGAACAGCCCGAGAGAACATTGGGCTCTGGAAAATTCTATCTTAAAACCAACAATGCAGTTGGCATGTGGCAATCCTTAGAATCTGCATGAGAATTTTATCTGTCATTTGGAAATTTTATGCATGATCCTTGAAAAGAGGAAGAGAGCTTTAAGAGAGAAAAGAGGACTTCGATTGAGGCATATCCGAGAGCTCTGGAACAGAGACGAAGAAGGTATTCTACACTGGAAGCAAAATTTGTCAGGTTCTTTTCATGCTTTGCCTTCTTTTAATTTAAAATGGCAGTAAGGAAATGGAAGGAATGTAATGCTTTATTCCATGCTATGAGTACAAACAACTGAGAAATCTTTCCAATTTTCGTTTTTTTTTAATCTGGGTAATTGCTTACTTCTCTTTGTTGCAATATAGAATACACATTCTTTTCTTCAAAATTAGGGTTTTTATTCTGTTGCAAATTCTGCAATTTATTAAACTGCTCTCAAGAATAACTGCAAATATATATATATAAACATATATATATATATGCATATATATATGAATATATATATATATGCATATATGGTCTGCATAAAAACTCTGTCATCTGGTTAAATTCAAAATGCCTTTGAGATAAATTCGAATGCAGATATACTGAACGAAATGACTTCTTTATTTTGAGTTTTGAAATTGTAAACCAAAGGAAAGAAAGGGATTTAATCCCTTGTCCTTCCCATGGGAAGGACGCGACCCTGTGAGAGGCTCACGCCTTCCACAGGCCGCGGCCTGTGGAGGAGGCGCGAGCCCCTCACAGCCCGCCCCCTCCCCATGGGAGGGGCAAGGGCTTTTACTGCGCCCTATGTTGCTCAGCGGTGAAAACCACGAAAAATGCCACATTGCATTATTTTCGGCCGGTGGGCTCTTTTGAACAGTTTAAAACCCGAATTTCTTTTCTTCAATTACACGTAAGCATGCCATGAATTCTTTACCCCACCTATATATATATATATATAAGCCAGATATATATATACATATACTACCTCTCTCTATATATATATATATATATATATATTTATATTTATATATATACATATATAGATATATAGATATCCATGCCTATATGTGCCAAAATACAAGTTGAAACAGGAAAATCATTTCCAGAAAGTAGTATGAACTCTGTTAATTATATACAAATATCTCAGAATTGTTAAACCTGAAACAAGAACAGAAATGTCTTTGAGAAACCATGTAAACTGGAAAGCATCTTGATTACTTTAACATATACTTACTTACAGAAGTACAATCCTGAGTAAAGGAATACAACATAAAATTTGAATGAAAGATTATCTTTCAAACCTCTAAATTTTTGAATAAATTGCACTGTTTCAGTATATCATTATTACTCTGAAACCTGTATTGAAATTGGGAATTAAACTATCAGTCAGTCTGAGCTTGGAAAGAATAGAAATACATACTGAAAACAGGAAACACTGTTCCTTCTTTCTAATAGTGCACTGAAAAGTATTGAGACATACATATTCTTCTTTAAAAACAGAGCCTTTATCCAAATCAGAAAAGGAGTACTTTCAAAAGAGTAAACGAAATCTTACTACTGAATTTACAAAGGATGTTCTGAAATTCACATTTGAAATTCTTTTAGAATTAATTGAATGATTGAAACATGTACAAAAATGCATAATTTTCTGCTTTGGTATTTATTCATACTTCACTATGGTAACTTCTGGGACAGGGTGCCGAAGGTGGGCCAACAGAGACGATAGTATTACCTTTTCTAAACTACCATTTACTTGTATTATTTATGCTTGGCCAAGCACTTGTACCATTGAAATAGATGGGTTTGTTTTAAAAGCCTAGAAACATATATGTATTTGAGTCTCTACCACCTCCTGTTGCAAGAAATGTGTTTATTTCTCATGTTAGAAATGTATATATAGGCATGTTACGCATCAAGAGTTCCCTCTATTTTACTACTTGTTTAGGGTTGCTGGGCTCCTAACTATCTGAGGGCAGGGGATGCGCTGAGTTAGAAGGAGGACCCAGGGGAAGTCATAGACTTAAGTGGTTGGTGAGAAAAAGGTGCTGAGACCTCCTTGGCCTTCTTCATAAGAAGACCCGAAGGTGTCCTGGCCGGTTAGTGGTTCAGTTTATTGCCTATTGATGTACTTGTGTGTATTATTGAGTTGAAGCCATTTGTAAATAATATATATGTATTTGACGATGCTTTGTTGAAACTTGAAGAATGGAAGTATGAAAATTATCTGTGTGATTTGAGGAGTTAAAGTTTTTATAACTTAGCATAGAAAATATGTTTCTATTAGAATTGTTGATTCTTCCAAGTGAGGTTGAATATATGTATATGAGAAAGTCATTTGAAATACTTATGTTTTGTATAATCTTGATACATTACATTGATGTTATTATTATATATATGAAATGCAATTTAAATTCTCTTTATTAAGATCATTTGGAAGTGTTATGAACAATGTTGACTTCTTGGAAACCTTTTTATAATGGTTTTAAATAAATTTAGAATACTCTTAATTTCTCTTTAATACTTGGCCCCAAATGGATTAGAAAAACACTCTGAATTTTCAGGCGCTTTATCTTTAGGACATGCTTTATTTCAAGTCCTAAAAGTCTATCTGAATTCAAATTATCTCATGGTTTGGTGATAGGTACAAGATTTGAAATCCATTTTGAATAGTCTATTGGTCTGATACAACCAACATCTAACAATTTCTTCAATTCAACCTTCACCAATAAGTAAATTTGTGGGTGCATCTTCCTTAGATTTTGCTTGAAAGGTTTTGTACTTGAAAGAAGAGGCAAATGATGAAGGAATAACTTAGGGTCTAGTCCAGGCATGCCAGCATAAAACTAATGTGAAATTGATTTTTCGTTTGGAGAAGGAATTGGTGGAACTCAATCTTTCCTCCTCTATTAGAAAAGTTGTAAAGTGATAATCTTGGGATTCTCAATTGTATTGATATTTATGTCCTGTATTTTTTCTACTAGGAGTGGATATTTCTCTTGACTTATAGGGAGTAGATCCAACCTTCCATCCTTGGGTGTCTCAAAGAGGTTTTCACCCTCAGATATGTCCTTTATTTTTCTTTTTTGTGTCTAGAGGCACCTTTTGGCTTTCACCTAGAGACTTTTTCTTTTTGTCTTTTTCATTTTTATGACTAGAAGGAAGATTAGACTCCCCAAATTATTTAGTAGTGTCAAGGTATATAGTGAATCCATCTTTATGATCCCCCAAAGTATACTCTCTTGAAGTCCCATAAACTTAGCTATCGCTTCATCGTTTTCAAATATATCTAAGCTCGCTGGACCTTATTGATCCCAATTGATTAATTGCGGATGAACTATAGGCATGTTATCATCAATGTTAGCAAAGCTTAGGGATGAAGTAGATAAGGTACAGATCAAGGAAACGTTAGGGTCCCAAAATGTTTCTATCTAGGCTCGGCCATCAATTTTTTGGTTCTTAGGAGGGTTGGTCTTAGTACTATTCCTATATGTCTTGAAAACTTCAAAAATGTTAGCATCTTTATTCAAACATAACTTAGTATGAATGTTCAATTTTAGCAATTTGTACCCATACCCTTTTTTCTTTGTTCAATTTTTAAGGAGTATAGGCTTTGTTATTCCCTATTTATGTGCTTCTAGGCCACTATGACCATCATACCCTTTCTACTTCATGATACCAAAACCTTTTTCATATTGTTCAATAGGTAACTGAGCACGTTTTTCATCCTTTTCATCTTTGTAGATCCAAGTAGAGAGGTTTTCATCTATAGATTCATTTCCTAGTTCGCCCCACTTAGTGAAGGTAGTAGGAGGGTGATATCAAATATAAATACCTTAAGATATCTTTGAATATAGTGTGTCTTACCATAATGTTTTGGTGAGGTTGGCAACATACCAACGCAGAATATGTTTTCAATCTTATACTCACCACATCTGTGTCATGGACCTGGACCTTTATTTTAGGAAATAATACAAGTGGAGATGGAGATGTGGATAATGATGCGGGATCGATGTAATGAGATGATTTGGATGGTGAGGCCTCATTATTTATATGTACTGATGCTTACGGATTCCTTTCAAATTGTTGCAATAGTGGAAAGGATCAGAATCACCTATTATGGTAACCTGGGTTCCATTATAGGGAACTTAAGGCACTAATGATAGGTGTAGGGAATGGCCTGCATGGAATGGATCCATGGGTGACCAAGGAGATGGTTGTAAGGAAGCTCCAAGTCAAGAACTTGGAAGATTGTATCTTAGATAGCAGGACCAACTCTGATGGGGAGAACGATAACGCCCTTTGAAGAGTGCTCTACATCATCATATGCTCTTATAATGATTCTTTTTAATACATCTATACATGCTTTAGAGAATCCCATAGTAGTAACCAATTTCAGTGTGCAAATGTTAAGGCTTGCTCCACCATCTAACAGAACTCATCTGATTGTGCTTATTGATATATACCTCAAGATGTAGGGGTTCATTATGATGTGGCTTTTGTGAAGTAAAATCATGTTTTGTGAAAGTGGTGTGGTGTATGGTAGCTAGAAACCCTACCATGGCCTAAAATTGATTAACGTTTAGGTTCGTGGGAATCTAATAATCTTGCAAAGCTATATCTAAGATAGCTTTGTGTCCAGGGTATGCAAGTAATAGTTCAAGAATGGACATCTAAGTAGGGGTTTTCCTTCGATGATCCAAAAGGTTGTACTGAGTCATTGGTTGAGATCTTCAAGTGGCCCCTTGAAAAGTCACTTTGGATCGATGGATGGTGTTGGAGAATAAAATTTCATGCAAGTTTTGGAAAAATTTAGGGCTCACCTAATGAAAAAATTTGATTTCAGCACTCAAAAATACATTCGTAAAAATTGCCTCAGGAGCCTACTTTGAAAAACCATAATTGGAATTTCTTTCATTTTTAGGCCAAATCACTTTGCAATCATGTTCATCTACCATATACAAGTGTGCCTACTTGATTTTAGCTTCCCATGACTTGATTTGACTAAGTTTTGAAACACCAAATTGAAGGGTTCAGAAAATGTTTGTTGGCTGCACAATATTAAATTTTCCAAAAGGGCCAACTTTGGAGGCCAACATTTATCAACTAGAAGATTGGCATGACAAACCGGTTGGAATTTCAGATTATTCATATAATAATCTACCTTCATGCCAATTTTCAAGGCCTTAGCACCTCATTTGGTATTTTTCTGAGATCAAAAGCAAATTGATTTTACATAGTTCAACATCTGCATTTCTAGAAAAGTTTCACAGAGGACACTTTGACATTCAATATCTTGTGAAGGAGATGGATTAATAGAAAACCCTTTCGCAAAAATGTTCATTTGACCTAAATGAACTAGTCTCCAGGGTGGCAGCCTCTCAGAATCAGATTTGATAATTTTCTAAGTGGCAAGTTGATGGGTTCCACATGGGTTTTTACAAGTGTAGTTTGCAGAAAAGACTAAATAACCAACTTTGAACATTGGCAGTTTGCAATCCTGATAACTTCATGCAAATTCGTTTAACAACTATGCTTCCCTATCATAAATAAACATGTTGGTGAATTATCATGGGTCCATGAGAGTGTTTGATCAATTTTCCAAGGTAGTTTTGAAGGCTTCTTGGCTTGTTTCGGTCATAGTGTGAAAATTGTCAAAAAGAAAATTCTGCCCACTTCAATTTCACCTCAAATAGACAACTGGAAGTAATATTCCAAGATTAAAAATACAAATATAGGGGCCATAATGATTTTATTGAATAGCATTTCACAAGAAGACTTCATAAATTGGAAGGTAGTCATAATAGAAGATACATCTTCAGAACTATTAGAAAGTGACATTCTTCATGAGCAAGAGTTCTTTTATAGATATTTAGCAGTGAAAATCATTCAAAAGATTGGAAAGTCTCCACCATCAAACCATTTACCATTTTCCCCACCTGAGGCATATTTATAAGCAATTTGCAAGATTGGCCCAAAATCCATATCCTAGAAGAAGTTTGAAGCTTTCAAAACCTTTTTGACTCCATGATAGAAAATGAAGGAGAATGAAGCAGATTGTAGTGGAGAGGCTACATGAAAAGGATTTGATGATATTTTGGCCAAAATGATATTAAACATAATCTCACTAATGGATATATTCCTAAAGAGAACCATAATGGAAAATTAAACAGTGTCTACAACACAAATAAAGGACAAACTTAGTGTGTTAAGTAATGAATTTGGTATGAGGAATATGTGCAACATAAAAGTAGAGGGAAAACTATTTCATCCTTGTCACTTACCAAAGAACTAAAAGGAACAGACAATTTGAAGGGCACAACAATACATAATATCATATGACATATCATAACGCACATCATTACCTTGGTACAAACCTTGAGCATGAAGGGACTCCTATATAAAATGAATAATTTTATGAAGCTACAAAAAATTGATAGTAGTTTTTGAGGTCACTACAAATCAAAAATATTGGTTTCTTGTATGTGATCCTCCTTATGCAAGGATATTACAGAGGTCATTATTCCAACTTAGACATGTAACATATTTTGTGGGATACAAATGCTTCCATCACAGAAACCTTGCAAGATGCCTAAACCAAGTTGCAGAAAAAAAGCATTATGCTGATGAACATTGCACAAAATGTCATTCACTAATACCTGATAGATGTTGATACAAGATAAAATGAAACACACAAATTTTGATATGTGTAAAGTGGCTATTATTATTAATGCAAAGGGAAATTTGATATGATGCAACAAACACTGTGATACACATTCGTACACATGATCAACCTTTCAAAGATGTTTACCGCTAACAGATTGCTCCAAAGCCAAATCAAAGGATACACATCTATAAAAGGAGATTGTGCTATATAGCAGACAACACTATGGATAACGCACCTACAAATAGAGTACATGCTGCTTCAAGAGTCGGGTATTTCAAAGAACAGAAATTAAGTGGAAATGATGAATGGAGCGAGATATTTACATCGCCATGGGATGTAGGGTGCTAGTACTCGCTCTATCCAACAAATGGGACATTCCAAATTGCCAAAATCAAATAGACGATGCTATTGAAGTTTCTCAAACTCTTTTTCACATAATAAATATTCAGTTTAGGAGCATCAAAAGAAGGATTTTTCATAATTTTATAAAGCAAGCATCCAAAAGGGAAAGACGCTTGTCATGGTAGGACGATCTATGATACTAGGATGGACATTTGAAAGAATATTTACAACAAATGAGCTAGATTATCTTCTTTGTGATCGGCATGGATCGCTCATGGATATAATGGCACACAGAAGTGCACCACTCACCTACTACTCAAATGTTGGAAAGCTCACAATATGGAATGAACATTCACCAATACAACAATCCAATGCGCACGAAGAAGTAGCAAGTAACCCTAACATTCCTCGCACCACCACCAGGGCCAAAGCAAAAACCCTAAAGACAATTTATCAAAGAGACTATGGTATTATGAAGTGAGACTGTTCAAAGTCTCTTTGACATATGGCAAACAATAGGAAACAATTATCCAAGAGAGACATGGGTATCGGCGGGACATTGCTCAAAGTCTCTTCGACACTGTGATAGCTCAAAGGCAGAAAATATCGCGTGAATATAACACAATGCAAAATAAAACTGTTAAAGAAGTCAGGGCATGAGGACATTATTTTCATCAGAGGTGGAAAATGCATTACTACAAAATGAAATATTTTTACTCTAAAAATGAAGGAGAAATCATAATGAACAGAGAAGTGCATAGCGAGAGGAATTATTGTGAGGTCTCTCCGATAAGATTTGGTCCCTTCAATAGACACCATTTAATTTTGGGAAAATGTAATATTTTCATGTGAGATGTTTTCATTGAAAGGTAAAACATTAACCAAAGGGATTTAATATGAAATTACCAGCAGGCGATGGAATAATGTAGCCTTGGGGAAAATTATTCACGGGAAGCATAAAATAATAATCACGGCATGGTGTAGAATATAAATGTAAAATATTTTCACTAAAGAAGTGAAATATTTTTCACCCAAGTCTAATTATGAAGATGTAAAAGTGGAATGGCAAAGCGGGTAATTATTTTACTCAAAAGGTACATTTAAATGGGTAAAAATGCATACAATTAGAAGTGAGACACTTTTATCAAAATATAAGCAAGGGTTTGTCAGAAAGAGAATTAAAATTAAAGTATTACCAAATACTTTATTTTTCTCCAGGATGGGAAACATTTTCACCAAAGAATTCATGAAGCAGGTGATTATTTTTATATTTAATAGGTGAAAGGTGAAGTTTCGGGCAAAGGAAGATTATTATTAGAATTAATTTTCAAAGAGATTACAAAGTTGAGGATTAAAGTTGAAGTAATTTAATTTGTTGAAGATGATTAATTAAATGAAGAGTTGCACGGTACAATATGAAGGGTCATAACCCTAAAAATATAATGTATATATGTAAGATGAAATCATCATCATCCAGCAATTAGATAGTAGGTTAGAAAATCATCAGTAGTAGTAGATAGGATCCATTAGTAGATTACATTCCACTCATTCATTTCCATATCTCAGAGACTTATGTTATTAATGTACATCTTTTGAAGCAATATAATGGAGAAGAATGTTTATAATCGATGATTTACTTCCAATGTTCAATTTTTGTGTTAATATTCATTCTTATGTGTTATTGTGTTGTCTCCAAAGTGGTTCTCTTAAGTTATTCAAATTTATACAATTTGTTAGGACACATTTATTGTTGTTGTGTGATTGTTTTGTTTGGGTTCTAGTTGGCATGAATTAAAAATCCTTTCAAGTAATTCATTTTAATTAGTTCCTGCCAGGGATTAAAATCCTTTTGAAGTGGTTATTTTGATTGGTTTCCCTCAAGCTAAGAATTAAAATTCCTTTCATGCTATCACAATAATTTGGGAGGATAACACTGGGATTTATAAAGAAGAGTTCAATAACCGATTAACCTACACGTTTGTACAAGGTGAAAAAATCTAAAAGTGCTCAATAGTTAGAGTTAAGCTAGGGAGTAGATCTACCTATCTTACATATTTGTCTCCATCACCATCATCCACCCCTTGACTCCATTCACCCAATAGATTTAGGTACTAGTCAAGTTTAGAACTATTTATATAAACTCTACTTATACACCTTATTCTCAAAGACATTTTTAGTAGGACCTAGACATTAGCCTTGCATCTACTTCATACCCACATACCATTGTGAGTAGATTTCCCAAGTTAGAAACCATTTCAAACTTTCAAGTCTTACTTATCACTCAGGTACACCTGCCTAGGTCTATCATAGCCTAAAGAGCAGGGGGTGATCAATCATATTTGCCCTGTTCGTTAGCCAAAAACATACTAAGAGATTGACACCCTCTTAAGGTTCAAAACCTATGTTTTTAAGACATAACAGATTGGCGACTCTACTAGGGAGTATTTCAGTTATATCCGGTTGAAGACCATCATAAAGAGTTATTGAAGAAAGATTCATAGTTGATAAGTTTTCTAAAAATCAAAAGACTCCGTTGGAAAAATAGACCCAGAAGATAAGATTCATTCCTCTTTTGAAAAGAGGTGGCGACTCTGTAAAAAACAAAAAAACAAATTTGATGAAGAATGCAAAAGAAATTTCAAATTAAAACATTTTCAGTCAAAGATAAAGGTTGAAGCATGTATAGAAACTATTCTTTTCCCTATACACATCATGGTACAATTGGGAATCTTGGCAACAAAAGTAATGCATATCATTCACAATAGGACACTTTTGCACCACAAGCCTCATATCAAATAAATGCTTATCCTGTATCTCCTGGACAAAGATTAGTGAGCTACCAAAACCCATATGCCTCTCCAAATTTTGTCTCAGCCATTGATAAACCATTTAACTTCAATAATATCCAATGCCACCCAAATTCTTATCTCTACGAGCTGATAGAACTGATAAAGCATATCCTTAAATTTCACGGAGAAGGATATGAATCAGCTCGTAAGCATGTACAACAATTTTGGGATTTCATCGTGGACTTTTAGATTTATCCTGAAGATGTCATCATGAAATGTTTCTCAATATATTTGAGGGATGATGTAAGGGAATGGTTTATAAGCTTACCCATGCAAAGTATATCTTCATGGGAAGAACTCAAAAGACTATTCATGAGCTAATATGATGACAATTATGAAATTTATATACGCAAAATTCAGGACCTCAGTCTATTTTGACAAACAATGAAATGACACATGATACATGATACATCAAAGGGTGAGAGCAGTTTTCAAAGTGTGAATTCCCCTATTGTCCTAGCCCACCCACCTCAATTCCTTGTACATCACAGTTAGCCCTATATTCATC
>VDFB02031258.1:0-49334 GCA_007258455.2 Sequoia sempervirens | reverse complement strand
TATCATTTACCTTCATGTTCCCTTCTTCATGTTTTGATATATTTGGGGGTTGATGGCAGTTCATATGTATATTAGTATATATCTATTTATATCTATGAGCAATTCTGACCCTGAATTATCAAATCCCCCTTATCTCTTGATTTCTTTGTCTCTACCTTTTTGCTTCATGATGTTGTGGTTTTGATGTGTTGTCCCTCACATGTGTGACAACATTTCACGAATACATCTTAACATGTATCTCATGCCACAACATCTCTCATCTTTCTTTTCTCTCCTAGAATGACACGTGCTCCTCTGTGTAACACACATCATTCTAAGGGCAGGCTCTCATCTCTGCTTTCTTTTCAACAAGGAGTATTCTTTCAAAAAGATGCCCACCTTGGCAAAAGAATTTGAAAACTTCCTTTCAAAAAGGAGCATTTTTCCAAAGTATTCCTTGACAAAAGATCTTTCAAAAGGATTCCTTGATGACAAAATCACTTGTGGAAATTTTTGGGTCTTTCAAAACCGAGTGTTCTTTCAAAAGGGTTCCTTGGTGTAAATTGATTTCTTATGATAAGGATTCCCTGATGAAAGAACCCTTTTGTGAAGGTCTTTTTCAAAAGAATTATTTTGTGTCTTGTATCTGATATTTGACATCTTGTGTCTTGATGCTTGGATGTCTTATATCTTGGTGTCTAGCTTGGGGGTAGCCTGACTAGACCTATCTTTTTATGACTGCCTTGCAACATAGTTTATGGTAGGCATAGGAATATATGCTTGCCATATGGACTCTAGCCTTGCTAGTTGTACCTATCAATGCAGTCTTATATCTAATCAGATTGTGTCTTATTATGTCTTATGATTGTGTTTATTCTTTTTCGCTTTTTCGCCTATGTTTGTGGTGAGATTGTAGCTAGCTTTGCAAGATCAAAGACATGTGTCCTCTTCGCATTCTGGTCAAGCCACTTTCACACCACTTGCATACCAGATCGAAGGACTGCTTCGTCTCTTTTTCAATATATTCTCTTCAATCTCTTTCTATTTTATCTCATATATGCTCTGACACATATGCTCGCTAAAGTGGGGGAAAAATGTTGAGGCATAAAATTGCACCCTAGTGCAATTTCTCACAATACACCCTTACTTTAGCCTTATAACATTGATAATGCAAAAATTTGCCACCTTCAACCTTTTGTCTTATCTATGCTTTTGGCATTTTTTGTCAGTGGAGGGAATTTTGTCAAGGATGTTTTTCGTGTTGGGCAGACATTTGTGTGTCATGTGAGCATCCCTGACAGATTCCTAGGTCAGTGGACGTTGAGGCATTATGTTTCATGGCATTCGTGAGTTGTAATGTTTCTTGTTCAAATGGTCGTTGAAGAAAATCATGAAGAAAGTATTCATAATGATAATGATGGATGGGACCCTCATGTTTTTACCTTGGACTCTGTGACGTATAGGGCAAATCAAATAACCGAGATCTCCCTTTACCTCTGTTTACTTGTGTTCTAATTGCTTGACAATCCATTTTATGTTTTCTATATTATATTGCTTTGGATTGATATCCCATATAAACTTTTGAAATATATGACTTTTTAAATCTTTTTTTAATATATAACATTATCTTCTAAATCATAATATAAAAACTATTCATTAAAACCCAAAATATATATATATATATATATATACTAATAAAAATTAAAAAAAAATTAAATATACTAATACTGATTATATATCAATACACATTTGTTTAAAAACAAAAGTGGATAGATGTGAAGTTGATAATCATGAACCTTTCCACTTCAATGTCTTATGGTTCCCTTTCTATTTTGATAATAGTAGTTGCCAAATTTGGGGCCCAAATAATAAATGAGCACGTTGCACATTACCTCACTTTAATTGATTTTTTTTATAAAAAAAGTGGACTAGAAAGGATGTAACTGGTTGGCTCTCTTTATAAAAGTAAAACAAAGAATATATGGTTAAAAAATCATAACAAAATAAAACTTTGTTTGGAACCACGAAAAGGTAATTTTCACAGCAGACCATGCAAGATGGGTTGTCTATCACCGACGTTCCCACCTAATGGTCGGTTTCCTTTCTCTCAATTATTTGCTAAAAGGACTATCACCATGTTCTTAACACAACTAGATTAACTTGCAAAACAGTAGATTATTGGAATTTCTCCATTAAAGATAAATGTGTACGCTGAGGTTCTTACTTCTTACAGTGCCATTTTCATGTCTTCCAAAGAAACACTTGACACATATTACAAAAGGTGAGAGGAAGGTCAGCATCAGATAGACTTATGCTTGGCCAGTAAGTCCAACATTAAGAAAGACAGTCTTATTAACTTTAGCTGTATGTTTGCAGGACTGAAAAGACCATTCCAAGAATGCATGTGCTGGTGCTGAGTTGCCCATGGCACCAACCTTTCTTTTTAATGTTTTATTCATCATCACCTATTACAAAAGGGCCTTTCAGTCCTCATGGATTCCTAAGTCTTTCATTCTTTCAGTTGCTCTCCAAGAGTTGGTGTGAGCTGCTTCACTATCATCATTTGAAGGTCTTTTTCTTCACTTTCTCATCTGTATCTGAGCTTCATGATTGCCTACTCAGTCTTAATCTTCATTGCTCTGACACTTTTTCTTTTGTGATTGTCATCAATTGTTGTCAGAAGTGGGCAGTTGGCCTGCCTTAGTGGATAGAAGTTGCTTTCATGTTAGGGTCTGTTAGGAATGAGACAAGTGATGGCACATTGGAATTAATGAATAGGATTCATAAAATTTGGTGATGTTGTCAGTGCAAGAAATTTTTTGTTTTTAGGAGCATAAGGCTTTAGAGAAAGACAAAACTTGTGCGGGTAGCAATGATGTCTATGATTTAATACTTATGAACAAAACATTAAGTTGATTAATTTTCTCTACTTATTTAGTATTTTCTGAATGTGTACGGGTTTATAGTTTGATGGGGTTGGGAGAAAGAATATGTTGGTGTTGAAGTTTTAATGTGCTTAGGAGAGGTTGATGATAAATTGTGTGATACTTGGAGCAAATATGGCAGAAATGTTTGAAAGATTAAGGATCTTATATATAGCCCTCTGAGCTTTCCTGACTCTAAACAAATAGGAAACTATTCTAAAGCCACTGTAAATTACCAAAAAGAATTGTTGAGCGAGTAAGATGTTATATTTAATCTGTGTCTCAATATCAGAAATGATTGTAGATGGTAGGGACAAGTAGTTTATTATATCAGGCTATGGAAAAAATCCAGCAAAGGGACCTAAATTGTATTTATGCATTCAATGTTTTGTTTCATTAACATTGTTAGAGCAATGTATGCCTGTTCATTTCTCTTACATTGCTGCTGTGTGGTATGCATTACAGAAGAAAATGATTTTATAGAGAAGCTCCAGAAAAATAAGTGAAAGAAATCAAATCAATTATTCAGTTGTTAGTTTTACATTCATTCTAGTATTGAAATTTTTGTTTTATAGGTTCATTTCATAGAGTAAGGAATCTATGGTGAAGATGCTGCTCAAAATGTGGCTACTTCTCTTAGCAGTGGTATTGCCTTCTGCCATGGCTGCCGCACCACATAGACCCATAGATGTGCCATTTCAAAATAACTATGTCCCTACTTGGGCTGCTGATCATATAAAGTACATTGATGGTGGAAAGGAAGTCACACTTTCTCTGGACAAATGGACAGGTAATGCCCTCTGGCTCTGATACTGCCACGCCCATCACCATTTGCAGTTTGTGTTACAATGGTGCTTGAATTCAGATTCCTAGTTCTTTTGTAATATCTTTCCTTTTGAGTTGATGCAGGCACGGGGTTCCAATCCAAGGGCACATACTTGTTTGGGCACTTCAGTATGCAGATAAAGATGGTTCCGGGTGACTCTGCAGGCACTGTCACTGCTTTCTATGTAATTATTATTAATCACACAACCATGTTCTACTCTTCTCTATGCTTTCTTCTGCTCCACAACATGTATAACATGACAATTCAATTGTGTTTTTGTGAGTTGCAGCTGTCATCACAGAACTCAGAGCATGACGAGATAGACTTTGAGTTCTTAGGAAACAGATCTGGGCAGCCATACATTCTCCAAACCAATGTGTTCAGTGGAGGAAAAGGAGACAGAGAACAGCGCATATACCTCTGGTTTGACCCCACCACAGAGTACCATTCTTACTCTGTTCTCTGGAACATGCATCAAATTGTGTAAGTTTATGTTCCTTCATTGATCAAATTCCACCATGACCAATTAAAATCAATTGACCTTGTGTTAAACTGTTCGAATATGGCTAATATTTTATTTGCTAAAACATAAGCATTTGCATTCAGGTTCTTTGTAGATGATGTTCCAATTAGAGTATTCAAGAACAGCCATGACTTGGGGGTAAGGTACCCATTCAATCAGCCCATGAGGATCTACTCAAGCTTGTGGAATGCAGATGACTGGGCCACAAGAGGGGGGCTTGAGAAGACAGACTGGAGCAAAGCACCATTTGTTGCAGCATACAGGGGATTCCACGTTGATGGGTGTGAGGCATCTGCACCTAATTCACAGTGCCCCACACTGGGCAGGAGGTGGTGGGATCAGAAGGAATTTGATGATTTGGATGGATTACAGTGGAGAAAGCTCAGAGGGGTGAGAGACAAGTATACAATCTACAACTATTGCAATGACAGAGTAAGATATCCAGTCATGTCTGCTGAGTGTTCTAGAGACCGTGACATCTAGTACTGCTTTCTTTTGCTCTCGGAAGCTTATATAGCTAAATGGGTTATAAGGATTATGATATTATCCAAGCTACAATAAACATTTCTATATCTAATGAGTTATAGGGATTATGATATTACCCAAGCTACAATAAACATTTATGTCTATTCTATTTGCTGGTGTATACCAGAAAATCATTAAGTTGCAGTAAACATTTATGTCTATTCTATTTGCTGGTGTATACCAGAAAATCATTAAGTTGCAGTAAACATTTATGTCTATTCTATTTGCCGGTGTATACCAGAAAATCATTAAGTTGCAGTAACCTGCCTGAAGGAGGTTATTAGTTAAGTGAATAAATAGTAAAATATTTTTATTAAATTAAATTTCAGTTTGTTAACAAGGTCGTGTTGCCGTGAAGTTCTTATCAAATGCTGACAGAACGGTTTTGTTCTTTGATTTGCAAGTAAATTGAGAGTAGAAGTGGTTTGATTAAATTGTCACTATATCAATTGATAGCTGTATATTTGAAAACACGTATAGATAAAGAAATGATTAGGACATAATTGATTAGAATAGATATTTATGTGAATTAAATAAGTAATTTATTACTAAAGTTATTATTATGCGTTGATAGTAACTACTATTGCTAGGATATAGTTGATGAAGATAGATATTTAAGTGAACTAAATCAGCATTTTTTCAATTAAGTTATCGTTTTGCATTGATAGTGACTATTTTTTTTTTTGGTAAATAAGAGGCCAAGGCCAAAATTATTGATAAATCAAGAATAATACATCAGGAAACATATAATATGCAGTTTATATGTATCTTGCGAATGCTGCACTTAAACACAGTTTCAAAGCATTCTTACCATAAGGCCCAAAAACTATAAACAGCATAAAGATATTAAACAGTCTGTAAAAGAACAACCAAAAACATAAACCCTCCACCATATACTTCTTCCTGCTGCTTAGTAGACTTCGAGCGATGAGCAACTCAAAGGGGTTTAAGAGTAACCGCAATTTCCATCATTATCTAACCACCAATTTTCTTCGTAGCCTTCCACTGCTAACTTAGATAACTCATCAGCCTCCTTGTTTGCCTCCCTATAGGTATGGTTGATGGTGTAGCACTCAAAATAAGCTAAGATTGACATTATTTTGTCCAAAAGAGCTTTTAATCTCCAGTTTGGAGTCGATGCTGATCTAACTGCATTGACCGTTATGGCTGAGTCTCCTTCAATCTCAAGATTCATAACTTTCCTCTTTTTACATTCAATTAGTCCGAGATATAATGCATTGAACTCTACAATATTATTGTAAAAATTTGTAAGTGAATTTGTAAAAATCTAATGCTTGGAATTTTCCAATCTTCAAAAATATACAAGATTTTTTTTACATATATAATTTACTTAAGTTATTTTAATGCATATAAACCAATACAATAATAGTCACTATCAACATCACCCAGCATTGATAGTGACTATTATTGTATTGGTTTATATGCATTAAAATAACTTAAGTAAATTATATATGTAAAAAAAGTCGTATATTTTTGAAGATTGGAAAATTCCAAGCATTAGATTTTTACAAATTCACTTACACTATAGATTCAAATTCATGTGTCAACTCACTTTCATAAGAGCAAATATTAAGCTTTCAAATGCAAATTTGAAATAGAGTAGAAAACCAACAATTGTAGATTCTAAAATAGTTATTTGATCAAACCCTAAAATTCTAGAATTAACTTTGCCAACAATATTAACAAGTTTTGGAAAAGAACTAAATTCTTAGGAGACCCATACTCATCCAAGTCCTTGTAAGCTTGTTTCTATCCCTCAAATTTTGTTGAAGTATTTTAATACATGTGCTAAGAACATCTTTCAATCATGACACTCAATGTAAGCCTTTTTTTAATGTTTTAATCTAGTTTTTCTAGGAGAATATTTTGATTTCTTTGATATTTGCAAGCACCTCAATAATTGAGAGTGATGTCATGTTGCATAGGATACATCTACACACTTCAATATATGATTTAATAGTGATACTTATGACCAAGTTTTTGAGTGAATTAAAAGTGAACCATCATGGCCCTTGAAATGGAATAGCATTACAATGGTCACTAGGATATTTAGCATAGTCATGATCTAATGATATAGACCTTGGCGTTAATTATCTAATGATATAGACCTTGGCGTTAATTAGTTATATGTATGTAGGGAATTTCTAAACATAGTTTCCAAATTGCAAAGCGAGAAGAATGCCTAACATCCAAATCTTCATGTGAAGAATAATGGTAAAAAAAATCTACCTATTGGTTCATACCAGCATTACAACTGTATGCACCTTTCAACTAGGATTAGTAGCAGGCAAACTGGAACATTCATTGTTCAGGGTCTACCATGACAGAGCATAAATATGAAAATTTAAACATGTTTGTACACCCATTGACTTGGGAAAAGGATCAATCCACAAAATTAATATTTTCCACTAAAGTGCTTTTGCCATCTACCAAATCTCACTGGCTGAAATTTTATATGCAATTTATTTTCGTCAAGTTATAAGCCAATTTTTTCCTAGAGAATTGCTGTGATCGAGTGAAATTTGGGTGGGAAGTAGGAAAAATATGTAGAGAAAGATGGTTCAAATTGTGGGATTTCCATGACATTAGGGATGTTTCACAATAATTCCATATCCCTTCCTTCTACAAACTTCCACGGATCCATTCATTTCCTTTGAACTTTAATTTATTGTGAAAAATACATGCCTATTGGATGTATCCACACCTTATTGAAGGTGTTGCAATTCTCTTACAAGATTAATTATGTGCTTTCCACTATCCAATCGTATGAAGTATGAATGGAAATTTTTGGCTAAGTTTATACGATACAATACGAAAAAACTTTCCCCTATCCAACGCTGAAGCTTAAAAAAATATCAACTCACCCTCAAAGGAAGATATTTGGCATTTTTTTGTGTACGTATGACTAAAATTATGAAATTATATACTGGCTTTTCAGCTCTCGGGAAAATGGAGATGGTTTAACTCACTGGATATGAGAGAGGGCAACATTCTTTTGAGGATATCTTGTTATGTGTGAATTTTGCATTTTTTAAGAAAAGCAAATACCTCAACTGGCATAAATTCACCGTGGGAAAATTCACCACTATGACAATTCACCACGCGAAAAATTAATTGCATGAATTTTTGGCAGTTAATTTTTCATGATGATGAATTGGTGGTAGCAGTGAATTTTCCCCCGGTGAATTATTGACAATGAATTTTCCTTCGGTGAATTTTTCTAGAACCACCTCAACCATACTGATTTGTAATTGAATTCATGTAAAACCTCTCATCATACAATCCCTTTATACTTCCAATCATGATTTATCCAAATACTATATTCTCATAGAGCTACAGTTCATAATGGGCTATTCATGATCCTTTATGTGATGTCTCTGTATTACATATTGCATGTTAGTTGTAGCCATTACTATATTCATTTATTTGTGTTCATTGTTTATAGATGTTATCTAGATTTGAAATTTGTAACATCACTATTTGTGGACCTCAAAGTGCTTTATGACAATTCTGTCACTTCCGGAGTATTCAAAGCTTTGCCTTTGGCAGACCCAGCTTCCCCTATATATTGCAATTGAGTGGTTTTTTCAAGACTAGTGATGACAACATCGCATGCCTGGATTAAACTGTTTTATCTATAGTCAAGTACAGTCGAGCCTGGATGTGAACGACATTGGACACATGGTGTTCTTGGAGCAATTTTTGTTGGTCCTTCAGACCACTCTAGGATTTGTCAGGCTTGTCTGAGCTTGCTCGGGAGATGATGGATGCCACCATGTATATCTGAATGTAAGTTATCTGGTGGGCATATGGACTCTAGGAAAATTCATCGCCAGCAATTCACCGAAGGAAAATTCACCGTCATCAATTCACTGTCATGGAAAATTCACCGACAAAAAATTCACCGCCAGCAATTCACCAATATTTTTTAATACATATTTCAAAAACTTGATTTTCCGTTGGTGAATTTTCCATGACGGTGAATTGCTGGTGGTGAATTTTCCTTCGATGAATTGCTGACGATGAATTTGCTGGATGCCGGTCACAGGTCATGAACTTGAGAAAACTTTATTTAAAGCTGCCTGGTAATGTTTTATAATTGTAGATCCCTTAGATTTTCAAAAGATGAATGCCATGAATTTGAAAGCTGAGTCTACAAGACCCAAACCTGGTGCTAAGTTGAGAGTAGATAGCTGCAAATTCAATATGAATATTGCGCGATGACATACAAACAAAGATTTTGACTTGGCAATTCTTGACTGGCTAAGTTCAAATGTAGCAGTTGAAAATTTAATGAGACCAGGACAAGTGTCATGCTGATTGCAGGGATGATTAACCCAAGATCAAATTTTGAAGCACGGTGCATACCCGGATTTAATGAAGACTCAATCCCAATAATGAAGAAACCCAGTGGCAGCAGGAAATTGTATTCAGTTAAATTCTACACTTTCGTGTTATGTAATGGAGCAATTTTAAAAGAATTGTATATCTTTTAGCTTTCAGATCTATGTTAAACTTTTAGCTGGAAAACCACAATCATGTTTCTCTACTGATGCTCAGCTTTGAAGTTATAGTTTGATAATAATAAAGTATCATCTTTGCTCTGGATTTGAAAGTTGAATGTTGCACTTTGGACACATTTAATGGATACTCTACTGCAAATTTAAGCACATCACATTTGACCAATTTAATGTTAAACAGTGAGAAGTTCTATATAAAATTCTAGGGTGAAAAGTTCAAAGTAAGATTTTCTTAAAAATACCAATCCTTCCTACATAATAAAATATTAATAAAAAATTTAAAATAGTACAAGAAAAGTAACTGATTTTTTTTTAAAACAAAAACAAAGCAAGCAATTATAAATTCTTCATGCTACTGATTTTATGTGTATATAAAGAAAGAAGAATCATTATCTAGTTAACTGAATAAATAGTCAAATTTCAGTTTGTTAATAAGTAATTGTATCTTAATATTTTGTTTCTTTCTATAGGTACTTCATTTTATGTTACTTATTCAAGTTTTGAGTCCCAATCAATATTTTAAACAAGATAAATAAAATAAAAAATAAAACAAGTATTATGTTATAGTTAATATTTATTTTAAATTTATTTTGTTGGTGAAATAAGCTTTTTTTGGTTTGGATGAAAAATTATATTTCCACATTTGATTATAAAGGTTTGTAGGGAGTTTATCTCTGATTTAATTTGTTTGTGAAAAAGTCAAAATAATTTGAATTAAGTATGTTAATGAATAAGAGAGTTCATAGAAATTATTTTTAATGGGAAAAAGTTATATTTGAACAAAGAAAATCGCATGTATAGAATGTATCATTGCAATAAAGGTATAACTCAAGTATCATTGTTTCATTTGATGTTGTGACATTTAAAAAATAGTTGTGGCATTTAACTACTTTTTGAAAGATAACCTTGGTCATTTTTAGTAGTAACTATCAAATATAAGATGTTCAACAATTATACAAACTTTTACAAAAATGTGTGTAACTTGAAACTTGAAACAACAATACAAAAGAAAAATGCAAAGGCCAAATATCAAAACTATTGGCAATGCAATCAAACTAATTGAGTTAATATGATGTTATGGCAAACACAAGAACTATTTTAGAGTAGAGAGTGACTCTAGAGTAATTATACTTAATAAATCATTGGGGGACGCTAATGGATGAAATGGCTTATGGATATGATGTCCTTTAATACTTGAATTACACAACAATTTTAATTTTTTTGGCACAAGAGTTGGCATATAATGACCAGCTAGAAAAGGGATGGCTTGATCCACAATTAAATTTAAATATAATACTTTTGGGGTTAGTTCTATAGATGCAAAAGTGAAATTAGAGAAAGGAACATATATAATATGAGAAGATAAAGTTTGGTTTAGTTCTATTTTTCATGGTCAATAATAAATTTACTAGGTTAAAAAGAAATGATAAATTAAAAAAAGTCATATGCTAGGTTAAATGCTTAAGACACTCATATAAAATAGTACAAAATAAATAGAAAAAGATAAAAGACACTTTTCACCATTGCATTAATAACAATGAAATATTTTATGTTGTTTTAAAGTTATAAAACATGTCACCATTCACTAACAATTACTAATTTTTGACCTTTTAGATTCATCAACTTGATATAAATGAAAAAATGAGTAATTTAGGTTATTATACCTTTAAGTTTGATTTGGAATTCAAGTTCATGCAAGAGATGTTCTTGTGAACATCAATATTTTTAATAAATATCTCTCAAGATAAACAATAATAAGAAATTCATTACATCTTGTTTTAATTGTTGCCATGTTTGTTACATGCAATTATAAGGAGGTGTCAATTCATATTTTTTAATATAATATTTACATTATTTCCAATACTTGTACAAAAGTGAAACTTATACAGTAGAGAAATTCATCCTTAATACCTTGAATCCTCTTGCATTTTTCTAGCATTATTTTTAATTGGTTGTAGGCTAACTTCTTTTCTTCAAATAGGTGAAAGTTCAAATTTTTGTCATACTTTAGTATTACACTAGGTTGATAGTGAAGAAATAATAATAAAATATAAAAATGCAACCAAAAAAATAAATACATAGGATGCTTGGTGACAATAGAGGGGTATTTTAATTATGCTAGTGTATTAGAGGGGATATCAAAAATTTTAATTTGAGGGGTAGAAGTACAATTATGGGTGTTATTAATGCTTTACAAGTACACATGTTGCACCATTAGCTTAAGCAATAGAAATGCAAAAAAACATATAAAACAATAATGACATGTTACCTAAAGATAAACCATTTCCAATAGATCTAAATAACATACAATTGTATTAGGATTAGAAAAATTAGGTTTACCTCTTCTATTAATTTTGAAGGGATTATTAGGGAGTAGAAAAAAATCTATTAAGGAAGTTGTTCTATGGAGCTCATTTCATGAACTACTTTTATGAAGCAATGTGTCTAATGAGATTTTATTTGCTAGAGGATAAATTAGAGTCTTGTCCAACAAAATGGAAGCTCCCATCTTTTAGATTTTATATTTTTAGGGGCTCCTATGGGGTGGAGATGGAAAATTCCTCTAGTAGCCAAGTATATTTTATTCACATGTCATTTATGAATAGTTTTTAGATTTCTAGAAATAATTTTTTGGGAATTTTTTTGGCATTTTTTTAAAATCTATTTTTTAGTATTGATTATTTTTTTTAAAACATTATGAGACCACAAAATTGCTATAATTTAAGATCTTAAAATTTTAAGCTTGTTTTTCGAGCTACAAAATCCATGGGACCATATACTTGTGAAAGATCTTAAAAATCCTCAATAGCACATATTAAATTATTTGAAGCCCCTTCCATAGGACTACTACCTTACTGTTAGTTTTTATTACTATTTGCTTGTGGTCCATGGAAATGCAAAAAAATGGGTGTTTAATTAACCCAACAAAATTTTGATATATAATTAATCAACACAATGTTTATGATTCTTCTCATTCTACTATGACAACTAAGTAGGTAGAAAATTATTGCACCAAAGTGTAGCTTTGAAATAGAATGCATGAGTAGAAAAATTTAGACTCGACTAAGGTCATGAATTTGGTCTAGAAGCACCTTGGTGCTATTGGGCCAAGAGAGTATGGTTGAACTTATCTATTTTATTTTATTTATATTTTAAAATAGGATGATTTTTTTGTTTGATTGAGGTGATAGCCTAATAAGAGACTTAATTAGTTGTAGTTTTAAAAATATTAAATCTTAAATTTTAAGAGATACAATAATTTTAACCATGTTTAATTTTAAAAATATGTGTTCATTTAGCTCAACTAGAAGGTATGTAACTATGTAGTCATAAGCCTTAAATGATCAAGTATGTGTAGCATTTTGACTTTTGCTATATTAGTATCCTAAAAGAAACCAGCCAAAAAAATACTTGGCTACATATTGAATCCATCAAGATTTTATTGCAAAGAAAGTATACAATATGTGTTCTTCCCTTTTATGCTCATTTTTTTGTAGTCTTGACTAGATCTATAAATTATATTGACTCTCTAAGTTTTTATCCTTTATTAGTATGTGACTTGGCCTTGCTTTCTTTCATCATAGTTTTATTGCTAATGCATAATTTATATAATTTTTTATTTGTAAGATGGGATTTTAGCCTAGCCTATACTAGTGGAGACCATAAGGGGTACCTCGTCTACTAGTAAAGCATACAATTTATTCAATATATTTAATTTTTCAATCAACTTAGAAACTACATAGTTAACTTTAATCAACTAAGAAGTCATAATGGAATTCCATGCATCACCACTTTGAATTCTACCATTAAATCACCACTTTGAATTCTACCATTAAATGTTATTATAAGGATGAACAAAATTAGATTTTCATCTTGAAAACCCAATAGCCTTGTCATTTGAGCACAACCCTTTTGACATCAATTATATATTTTATTCTACTTCCACTTGGAGTGAATTAATTCGTTGTGTTTATTTTTCATTCTTAGAAGATCAATCTTGCAACAAATTTAGTGTTAACTATAAGGTACCATGCTATATATATATATATATATATAAAGGTGGCATATTTGTCTATTGCATTTCTAGAAATTTGAATTGATTATTTATACCATAAAGTCTTAATTTTATTGTTGGTTAGAATATGACATTTTTATTAATCCATTAGAAAATGATGTTGAAAAAATTGTTGACTAGAGTGGGTTGTGTTCTCACATAAAACTACACCCTATTGAACAAGAATTCAGTGTTCTAATGACACAATGGAAACAACCTCAAGGTGTGGGACCTTGTGTGAATGAGGTTGAGTCTCTAGAGAATGCCAGATTCCTCTTCTAATCTAAGTGAAAATGTGTTGGTCTAGCCCAACACATGAAAAACCTATCACTACTCTACTCTAACAACTCACGAGGAAAAGGGATAGAAAGAGAACATGAAATGAAAGGAAGGTGATACCCCAAGATAGAATTTATCTTATTTGCTTTAAGATTGCTCAATACATCAACTAAAACACACATTCAAACATGAAGGTAAGAATTTTTACTCAAACATGGAAGAAAAAGTTATGACAGTAGCTAGATTTCATTAATATAAGGCATAAATCCAAGCTTTACAATGGTAGAATGTAGAGATACAATGTATACAAAAGAAAACTGTGAGAGGAGACCAAAAGAAAAACCCCTAAAAAGAATACAAGTGTTGCTTTTACAGATCAAGCATAACTTGGATGAATACAACTCAAACCCTAACCTAGCTAGGGTTAGCAATCAAGGAGATCTAATCAAGGAAAGATCTAGTCATGAAATCCATGCCAGAAAGAGAGACTAGAGAAAACATAACCTACATGCCACACCCCCAAGTGTCATTTGTCCTTCAGCAAGTTGTGAGAATGGAAGAAGGCACACGTCTGAGTAGAAACCCATGTTGAAACCCTAGAAAATTTTTGCAAGAACATGGTGTATAGATCTAAGAAGATGTCCCACCATAAATGCTTCAGGTGTCCATTCCAAGCCACCACATTAATGAGCACACAAACTATGAAGAAAACCTCCATGAAATCTACAACAAATCATGGCAAGGGATGGAGCTCTGACAAAAAGAAGTTCAATGGAACATAAAGAGGCATGGGCACCCCGCTCTTAATCCAGAAGGAGGTAAAAAAATTTTTAAGATCCTCCCATCCTTCAAAAATCAACTTTGGTAGCTGAGGAAGAGTCACTACAACATTAATGGTGCCATCGCCAAAAAATGTGCCAATCACACTCTTTACGTTTCCTTCTTTATCCTATTGCATATCACATTTTTCTTTTGAGAGAAAGAGTTGAATTCACGATGTTCCTTATTGAAGTGATGCAATGAGAAGTGGACACCTAATAGGAATATTCTTTGAGCATATACCCTTTCCTTCAATGTTCATCGCTCGTCAAGGTTGCATCCCTCCTCTTACCAAAAGGTATTGAGCATTGGGATTTGATGGTAGGGCTTATGTCCTACCACTTATCATGAAGACGACCCAACCCTATCAAATTTAAAACATAACCATTGATCACTCAACATCCAATGACGCCAATTGGGCTGCATAAACAATGCACTTTCAGAAACATCACCAAATGTCACTCTTCCACACCCTCATGGGCCAACTGTGGGTCTGCCCAAAAGGCTCGACAAAATGGCGACAAACCTTAGAGTGTGTCATGTGTCACTCAACAGGCGTTTGATGGAAAGTACGAAGGTATTCTATGTCGGGCCAGTAGAATACCTCTTAACGCTAAACGGTAAGAGGAAAGGGGGAAGTGCGAAGGAGGAAGTCTAATGGCAAGCGTGACATCGGAGATCAGAGACCGAGAGGAGGTTTTACCTCCTACCAATAGTCAAAAAGTAGCAAATGTGAAGACCATACCCTGACACACGAAATTAGGTCATCGCAATTTGGGGGGAACTCTTATCGCTTACCACAAGGTGGTAAAGCGTAAGACAAAGGAAGAAAGTTTGAAAGACTTCGTAGAGAAGAAGATTTTGAGGGTCGGGCATCAGAAGGATGCTCTACCTCTTACCATAACTACGATAAGAGGTAAAGAGGATGTTGGATACCCAATGTCCGAAAGGTCGACACTTAGTTGTCTTTCAAAGAACTCATTGGGGGTTAGGGGTTGAAAAGGCACCTTACCTCTTACCATAAAGTGGTAAGAGGTAAAGGGAAAGGATGAACCTAATCCCGACAAGTTAAAACTTAGTCATTTTTTAAGAGATTGAAAATGGAGAGAAGGGAGGAAGAATAAGGGGATCGAGATGACAAAGGAGGGATGTAGGGAGGAAGGAAAGCGAAAACCTAACACACCAAAAAAATCATACTTAGCTAATTTTGGGAACCTTCAAGGAGAATTCATGCAAGATGGTCCATGTAGGATCTCTCAAATTGATTATCAATGATGGGTGATCAAAGGGTGGCATGAAATGTCAACATTTATGACAATTTTTGTGGGATGATCGCCTACTAATCATGGAATCCAGGGCCTTATCAGTTTATTGGTCACAAATTCATGAAGGGGATTTACAAATCTGGGCCTCCCAAGGGAAAAACAAAAAATGTGCAGGCTTGCACTTGGAGAAAAGCAAGAAATCTAGAACATACATTCCCTTAAGGAGAATGCAGGGTGTGCAAACACACTTCATGGAAAGTAAGATATTGATAATATGTACATAAAATTCAAAACTCATCAAAAATAAGGTTTGAGATGAATCCCATTGATTGAGATTGGAAGAACCTCGCCATCCAACCTGGAAAGATGGAATGCATTAGCCTCCTTGCGGCTAGTGATGACATATGAACCACTCCAAATAGCATCAAATTTGGAATGTCTTCCAACTTTGGCTCTGTTTGAATCCCATTTCAACACTAGATCTCCCTCATGGAACATCCTATGGACTGCCTTCTTGTTAAAATTTATTTTGACCTATGGTTGATGTGCCTCTATGACTTGCATAAATCTATTATGTGTCTGGTCTAGTTCCAAAAGCTTAGCCAGCCTTACTATTATAGCATCATTTTCTTCTAACTTTAGCTAATGTGCTAACTCAAGGGAAGGAAACTCCAATGACAAAGGTAACCTTGCCTCTCTTCCATAAACTAGCATGAAAGGAGAATTACCAATTGCTCTTTTAGGAGTAATTGTATCAGCCCAAAGGGTTGTCTTTAGTTTGCTATGTCATACTCTTTGATTGTCCTCAATGGTCCTCTTGATAACCCTGATGAGATTTTTATTTGAAGACTTGGCCAGGCCATTACCCTGAGGGTAATAATTAGATGAGGTATTCAAGTAAATGTCATACCTAATTTCCCAATCGAGGATATGTGCACTAGTAAAATCCTTGGAATTATCTTAAATTATGGTAGGAGTGTCAAACCTTATAATAATTCCATCAAGGAATTCAAAAACTAAAGAATCAGTGGCATCCTTTAAGGAAATTGCCTTTGTCCACCTTGTGAAGTAGTCTGTGGTTGTCAAAATCCATTTATGACCAGCACTTGATGGTGGATTTATCATGCCAATAAAACCCAAACCCCATTGTGTAAATGGTTGATCAACTTCAATGGGATGAAGAGGGAGGGTAGCCAACCTTTGCTTTACAGAAAATAAAGCACACTTCTTGGAATTTCTCACCCATTGTGGGAATCATTGAACAAGGTTGGCCAATAATAACCAGCCCTTATGATCTTTGCAGCAATAGTCCTTACATAAAAATGACCACCTAAAGAGCCATCATGGAATTCTTCCAACATTTTTTTGACCTGGTCTACCTCTAGGCATCTTAATAGGACCCCAGTAAAATATTTTTTGAAAAGTAAGTCATCCACTATGACATAGGGAATGGACTGTAATATGAAGTGTCTTCTTTTGGTCCTATCTACACTTGGAGGATACCTACCTTCCTGCAAAAAGGTAGTCATATCATTTACCCAGCTATTATGGGCATCAATGTTGGGTGCTTCTTGTTCTTGTAACACAAGGAAATCCTCTATAGGAGTCTCAAGTGTTGAGAAAAAATTTTCACACAACCCTTTTCCTTTCACTAGCTTGGTGATTTTGATGTCAACATCATACTCTATCACCTTGGTGATCCATCTAGCCCTTTTTTCATTGATATCTTTGTTGAACAGGAACTCTTTAATACTGACATGGGGCACCATCAGTTGTATCTTTTTTTTAGACAATATGTGTCTAATTTTTTTCAATGCCCTAACAACAACAAGAGTTTTTTTTTCAACATAGTTGTACTTGACCTCATAATCTTTAAGCTCTTCACTGAAGAAAGCTATGGGCTGCTCCAGTTTTTCTTTATTTAGTTGGATTATGATAACTAATATACTTGCTTCACCTCCAAAGGTATAAAGAATGAAATCATTGTCATAATTATGATTGACAAGAGTGGGAGCCTGAGACATTTCTTGTTTGATAGCCTCAAAGCTATCTTTAAACCTTCTTTGGTCTATTTGAAGACCATATTTTTATTAAGTATAGAGGAAAGAGGCTTTACCAAAGTAGCAAGATTTGGAATGAACCTCCTCAGAAAGCTAATTGTGCCCAAGAAACTTTGTATTTGTCTTCCAAAAGGGTTTGAATTTTGGATGAGGTTCAAGTGTTTGTTTCCATGGTGTTTTCGATCAAGCAATGCATTTTGTAACCCAAGAATAAGTACAATCATGTGGATGTGTAAGACAATATTTGTTGGATTCCCACTTGGACAAGTCTAGCTATGCTTATCTTTAGCGAATGGTTAGATGCTTGACTCCACTAGCTCCCCTCCACGACACTCACTTATACAGGGCAGCCAAGCATCAACACCCATGAAACTCCCATGGCATATTTTCCATTTCTACAAGAAGACCGTAAAAGTGTGGGGTGGCTTCAGAACGACCGTTCTTGCACCAACAAATAGATTAAAGGATTTTGGAAAATTCTAGCACATGGGTTTTAGTAAGGACTTTCCGTTCGTGGAGATTGACCCATACGACAAGAGTCCCCTTTCGGATCCATCTTGTCAGAATCAACCGCGTGATATTGGTGTTTACTCCAATACCCACATTTATATACCAGTTGGAAATACTCTTGGCTTTAGAGTGTTACCGGTTGAGTCGTTCCCTTGGGTGAGTACTTTTTCCCCGAGGCAGGCCCTCTAGGATAAACAAAAGCGAATGAAGAACAATATTTGTAACTCGATCAATCCTTGTTGGCAACAAGGAGAGAGAATATATGCAACAATGCCCCCACTCACACTCACACAAGATGTTCAATTTTAAACCCAAATCGAAGTGTGGAGGTGATTTCTTTGTCTCACCCTAAAGTCATGAAAAAGGCCTTTTGATTCTCAAGGTTGCTAAAAAAGCATGAGAAAAGCGCATACATCCTTTTTCAATGGCTTTAGTTTAAGTAAGCCCTCACGAAAAACAAAGTTACACTTGTTCTTTTTAAATCCACAAAGCAAAATGTGAGTTATTTTTAAGCACCAAAAGACAAGTGAGAGTTACTTTGTTCAATTGTTAATCCATGAAACAAAATCTAGTAAGTTGTGATCCTAAAATTCGTTTTAGCCTTTGCAAGAAGAAATTGAAAGGTTCTTTTTTTTTTTAGACCCAAACGAAAATTAGTGTCCTAAGGAAGAAAAAGATAACAATTTCATGCAAAAGTGTAAAGCAAACACTATAGTGTTTAAAAACACTTTGATTTGACGAACATCCTTTCTCATGCTTTTCTTCAATTTCGGTTTCCAACCTACAAGGAAGAAAAACCAGTATGATTCTGGAAAATACAAAATCAAAAAGTAGAAAATAGAAGACACATTAATCATAAATCAAAAGCACGTGCTAAAATAAAAAATTTCCTTTTTACTGTCTTCCAATGTCGCAACTCGTAACTGTGTTGCAGTTTGATTTCTGAGCGATGCCCTCACAGCACCGCTTACCAGTCAGCGTCGCTCTATTTCGGGACAAAGAGCTCAACTGCATCACACTTTTCGCCCAGCATCGCAGTTTCCCTCCAGTGTCACAGTTTTTAAAAATTTCAAAATTCCTACAAGTCAACGAGTCTAGCGGCAGAGTTTAAAATTCAAATATTTTGGCAGGACGAGTCCAATGTCGCAGTTTTAATTTTAAGCAGTGCCATATAGTAATGCTAAGAAGTCAGCGGTGCCAAAACAACGACGTTGAGCTCCTAGCGTTGGAATTTTCTATGTGTGAGTGAAAATGTAGAAATTTTAAGAAAAGATGAGAAAGAATGATATCTTGCCCTCCTAGCGCCAAATGTGTGAACCCCAACCTTGGTACCTGCAAAACAACAAGAATAAACAAGTTAGACAAGAGATTGCAAACCAAAACAAGGATTCCCCATGAAATCCATTTACAACTTCAAACTAGGAAAGAAAATAACAAAGAACATAATGAAAATGATAAAACAAAGATTAAATCCTAATTAGATTTGCAAACTCATGATCCCATAGGGGAATTGGTGCCAATTTGATTTGAAAATTAGCCCTTTCCCAATTCCTATGATGCAAGCTTGATGTGTTGAAGATGATTGATCCACTTTGCTGGTGAAAAATGAGAACTCCAAGCCAAAATCTGCAAAAACCTAGCTATGACTCAATGATAATGGATAAAATTCAAGAGATATTTGAGCATGGTAACTTTTCCTAGATTGTGGATGATGAAATGAGGATATGAGCTCTTCATTTATAGAATTCCAAGATGGATGAATGTCCAAATTTGAGAAAATGTGGGAATAACATTTATCCAATGGTATGATGCCACTTGTCAAGCTATGAATGGATGAAGGATGTGCAAGATTTGGGGTTTGTGCCAATAAATGCATAATTTTGAATTTCAAATTTGTTGAAATGACATGCAAGAGGGAAGGGAAAATGCAATAAATGCCACTTGGCTCAAGGCAAAGGACATGTAAGATGAATTTTTTTCCTTGTTGGATGTACATGTTGACTTGGAATTTTTGAATTCAAATTGAGAGAATATTCCAAAAGATGCCTTGTGAGGAAAATAGAGATTTAATAAATGAATTAAATCTATTTTCATGTGCAACTTGCATTATCTAGAGGATGGGACATGAGATGAGATTAAATCTAATCAAGGATTAATTAATTTAATGAGAGAGGTTAGATGAAGTGACCTATTTGACTCAAATTTATGGATTTATTTAAATCAAATAAGAGAGGAATATGACCAGAGATTAATTAAATAAGGATTTTGATTTATTTAATTAAAAGAGATGGTGTTAGATTAAATTGAATAAGGTTTTAATTTATTTAATTTAATGAACAAACTTTAGAGATTTAATCAAATAAAATTGATTATTTAATTAAATAGGGATAATTAGATCAGATGGATTGATTTAATTAACAAAAGGGATTGACTTAATTAGATAAAATGATTTATTTAATTAAGAGAGGATTATTGATGAATTTAATCAGATAGGGGAATTTGATTAAATGGTTAGATTGCGGGATGATTTAGGAAGAAACAATGTTAGTAATCAGGATCAAATGCACAATGTCAATTGGTACATTTTACGTGTCTATAGATAAGAACAAAGAAAACCTACATAAATCCTTAATTAAGACCAAAATAGATCCAAACACACCTCAACATGCTTTCATAAGCTTGCATGTAGTGTCAAACACAAGGTCGTCCAATACCTATGTTAAATACCATAAACATTAAGTACACACTTCCATAAGTTGATCTAAAAGTTTCAGACAATAGAACTCACTTGAAAATGATCTAGAATACTTCATGAACTACTTGATATTCATCAAACAATTCATCAACCTCACATCATTCAAATTCTTCAACTCAGAACAATTAGTAACCCTTACTTGCATATTGATAAATGAAACTCACTTGGTACTGCATCAAATCAAGTAAAGCCTTGAATATAGAAAGATACAAGCATTATAAGAAACTTCCCAAATTTGCACAACTTGAAGCCAAACAACGGAGAAATTTAGAGAAAATACATTTCTCCCAGGCCATAGACATCACTGAACAACTGGTTCACATACTAGTGAAAATATCTCACACTATACAATGATCTAGAAACCCAAATTCTAAATATAGAAAATTTTGAAAACCTTGAATAACCTATTAGATCCACATAGGCATAATATCAACACAAAGAAATGTAGAGCATAATACTAGAGCACACTATGAACACTTACACAACACAATTTTCTCTATTTATCAAATTTTCTCAAAAGCACTTAGAAACCAAGTACTAGAGACATCATCTCATCTCATTCCACCATTCCTACTCATCTTCAAACACTGCAACAAAAATATAGCTCCATGAACTCACAACACTTCCTCAATATCTCAACTATACATGCACAACCTATTTCCCCCTTTTTCACAATTTTCTCAATATCCTCAACATCTTCATCCCATAGTTGAAATCAATGACAACACCAATTAGTGGAATTTCTATTGAAATTAATGACAAAGCCTTCCTACTTCCAACAATCTCCCCCTTTGTCATTGATGGCAACACAAGATGTGAAAAGAAAAAAAGAAACCATCAAAAGCAATACAACATACACACTCTCCTCTTCTTTTTTAGATTAGATAGCCTACACAACATTCCTGAACTCTCTCCCCCTTACAAGAGTCTCTCTCCCTTTGATAATAATGATTAGAAAACATACACAACTTTCTCCACTGATACCTTACATATTTTTTCTCTCCCCCTGAGTAGATAAGCTTTTTCACATGATTCTCTCTTCCCCTTTGACATCAATGGCAAAGGAAAAAGTTTGCATTATTCTCCTCCTTTGACATTGAACCAAGAAACTTGCAATAAACACTACCCCTTAGGAGTAAACATATCAAAAACACATGACACTACCTACTCCCCCTGAGAGGTAGCCACCAACATCAGTCTAGACAAGAGATAGACCCATAGACCCACTAGACTGATGCATCTCCATATGCATCCAATTCAAACAAGGAGGGGTAATAACCTCCAACTTCTCTTGAAGATACTCAAAAATATCTTTAGGAAGAGCCGTAGTGAATATATTAGCAATCTGATCCTTTGTAGGAACATACTCAAGCTTCACTTCATTCACCATAACCTTTTCTCTCAGAAAGTGATACCTGCTAGATGTATGTTTTTTCCATGAGTGCATCACTGGATTCTTTGAAATGTTAATTGCACTTGTGTTATAACAAAAGATAGAAATAGGCTCATCATATACAACTTTGATATCCTTCAATGTTTGTCTCATCCATAATACCTATGTACAACATGATGTTGATGCAATATGCTCAGCCCCTACAGTGGATAGGGAAACTGATTCTCATTTCTTGCTCAACCATGACACCAATCTGAATCAAAGAAAGAATGTGCCACCACTTGTGCTTTTCTTCAATATCTCTTTGACATACTTTGATTGTGAAATGAAAATCCCTTTGTCTGTTTGATTGATTTGTAGCCCAAGAAAGAATTTCATCTCCCCAAACATTGACATCTCAAACTCTTTCTGCATTTCCTCTACAAACTTCTTACACATAGCCTCGTTTCCACCAAAGATAATGTCATCCACATATACTACTACTATCAAGATTTTGTTTTCCTCAATTTTGAAGTAAAGATTACTATTTGCGGTGCCCTTACTGAATCCTTGTTGTATCAAGTGCTTGTCCAATCTTGCACACAAAACTCTAGAAACTTGCTTCAATCCATATAGTGCCTTCTTCAACTTGCATACCATATTCGATTGATATGACAACTGAAGTCTTCCAATTGTTCCATGTAAAATTCTTCTAATTCACTATTCAAAAAAGTAGACTTCACACCCATATGATAAACTTTAAAGTCTTTATGTGTTGCAAATGCCAAAAACATTCTAATTTCTTCCATCCTAGCCACAAGGGAAAAAGTCTCCTCAAAGTCTATACTTTCCACTTGTGACTAACCCTTACACACAAGTCTTGTCGTGTTTCTTACTAGTTCTCCATTTTCATTCAATTTATTTCTGAATACCCATTTAGTTCCAATTATGTTCTTGTTTTCTGTTCTAGGAACCAATTCCCAAGTCTAATTATTCTCTATCTGCATAAGTTCTTCTTCCATTGCCTTCATTCAATGTTTACCTTTACATGCTTCACTCACTGTTTTAGGTTCAACTTTAGAAAGTAGACACATATTTACCTCAACTTTGTTACCTTTGCTTCTTGTCAGTACACCTTTCCTCTTATCTCCAATGATTTGATCTTTAGAATGATTCTTTTGCACATACTTATGGGTTTTAGGGGTCCTCTCTAGAGCCTCTTCCTCTTCATTATGCACTTCTTGTCCTTTAGCTTTTTCTTCCTCAACTTCTCTGCAATCAAGTTCATCTGACACATATCTATCTACTATAATTGAATTCTGAATTTTTTTTATCAACTTTAACATTTGCACTTCCAACTATCTTTTGCATTCTTTTGTTGTAACATCTGTAAGCTTTGCTTCTAGTAGAATATCCAAGGAAGATACCTTCATCAGATATTGCATCGAAATTTCCTAAGTTTTCTTCTTCTCTTTTGATATAGCATTTGCTTCTAAATACTCTAGAGTACTTCACAATAGGAATTCTTCCATACCACAATTCATTAGGGAGTCTTTGTGCCATTAGCTTTAGCTTGAACTCTATTAAGTGTGTAAATGGCAGTATGAATAGCTTCTCTCCAGTAGACTTCTGGTAGGTTTTCTTCTTTCATAATAGTCCTAGTAGCTTCTTGAATAGTCCAGTTTTTCCTTTCAACAACTCCATTTTGTTGAGGAGTTCTAGGGGCATACAAATGCCTCTTTATTCCATGAACTTCACAAAACATGTTAAACTCATTGGAGGTGAATTCACCACCTCTGTCAGAACTTAAACATTTTATTTTTAAATCCTTTCATTCTCAACCATAGCTTTAAATTCCTTGAATTTATCTAATGCATCAAATTTTTCTCTAAGAAAAGTAACCCATGTCATTCTAGAATAATCATCAACTAAATGCATAAAGTACCTATCACCTTGTAGACTTCCCACCCTTTTAGGACCACAAAGATTTGTATGTACTAATTCCAATAGTCTGGTAGCACATTGTTCCTTTCCCTTGAAACTACTCCTTTTTTATTTTCCAAATTAACAACTTTCACAAACAACATTGATAGGCTTTGTGATTCTTGGTAGATATCTTACTGCATGAACTGAACTAATTATTTCCAAATTATCAATATTCATGTGACAAATCCTTCAATTCCATAACCAACTATCATTAATCTAATACATAAAGTAATGACCATCAACACCCTTAAGCTGATAGATGTTTTCATCTATTCTCTTACCAACATCAATCACAGTTCTAGACCCTTTCTAGATCTCACATGTTTCATCCTTAAACACAAGAGTGTATCCTTTGCTACACATTTGTCCAACACTCAAAAGATTATGCCTTAAACCCTTAACATAATAAAAATTGTTAGTATTATGCTTTCCATAAAAAATGATTGAACGTATTCCACAAATCTTAGCTCCTGAATCATCTCCAAATTTAACTAATCCCCCATCAGACTTTTTAAGTTTAACAAACTTACTTTTGTCTCTGATCATATGATTAGAGCAACCACTGTCAACAACCCAATAATTCTTATCCTCTTTGACATGAAAAGTAGATACCAAAGTACCTTCAACCTTATCCTTTATCTCTGGGATACTTTCCTTCACACAAATTTTAGGGTTATTAGAACCAGATTCTTCTTTTATAGCCAAAAGCAAGCATTCATCATCATCAAAAATACCAACATCTTCTCTCACATAGTAATCCCTCTTAATCATTTTTCTTTTATTTCCCTTGTTCCTATTTTTTAGAGCTCTTTTTGGACATTTTGAAGCATAATGACCTATATCACCACAACTAAAACATTTGAAAGGTAATTTACCTTTGTACTTACTGGTACCCTTTTTCATCTTCCTCACAAAGTTAGCTTCCAAATTATCAAGATCTTCTTCACCCGAATATTCAACCTTCTCTAATTTACCAGCCTTGAAAGCAGTCTCTACTTTTGTACCTTTCTTCAATTTTTTCATTTCAAATGCAGTTACAGTACCAATCAATTGATCTCTGGAATAATTGTCAAAATCAACAGTTTCCTCAATATCAAATAGATTTTTACTATAGTAGTCTGGAAGTGATCTGATAACTTTCTTCACTACTTTAAATTATTTAACTATTGCACCAAGGCATCTCATAGTACTTACCAACTCATCAATTCTCAGTATGTAGCCTTTAATTATTTCTTCTTCAGTCATTTGCATCATTTCAAATTGTGTCTTCAAGTTCTGCAACTTTTCTTGTTTGAACTTTGGATCTCCTTCATAAATAGTTTCTAGCTTATCCCAAACTTCTTTAGCAATCTTCAAACTCATAACTTTTACTAACTCACTATTTGAAAGACTATTTACAATAATAAATATTGCCTTAGCATTGATCTCATGCGCCTTGATTTATGCACTTGTACTTGGACCATTTGGAGGTGGAGTATATGTAGTCTGATAAGCCTTCTCAATCTTGTATCCCTAAGTAGACAGATATCCTTCCATCTTTGTCTTCCATTATGCATAATCTAAGTCATCGAATCTAGGACATTCCAAAGCAATCTTGTTCGTCATCCCAAATCTACCTCAAGTAGTTAAGCTCTTCTCCAAGGAACCTTACTCTGATACCAATTGTTGAAATGAACAAGACAATTGAAAGGGGGGTAAATCAATTGTAGCAAATTAAACCTTTAAAACCCTCTACAATAATCAGGTCTGCATGCATTCATTAAATACTTATTCTATTAGTATGATTAAACATGAAATGCACATAACAAAAATTGAAATCACAACACCATACATAAGAGAACACCATATTATGTGGAAAACCCAATGAGGGAAAAACCATGGTGAGTATTAGCTCACAATATAACTATTGTACCAAGACATCTCATAGTACTTAGCAACTCATCGACTCTCAGTATGTAGCCTTTAATTGTTTCTTCTTCAGTCATTTGTATCATTTCAAACTGTGCCTTCAAGTTTTACAACTGTGCTTGTTTGACCTTTGGATCTCCTTCATAAATGCTTTCTAGCTTATCCCAAACTTCTTTAGCAGTCTTCAAACTCATAACTTTTACTAACTCAGTATTTGAAAGATTATTCACAATAATAAATATTGCCTTAGCATTGATCTCATGCGCCTTGATTTTTGCACTTGTACTTGGACCATTTGGAGATGGAGTATATGTAGTTTGATAAGCCTTCTCAATCTCATATCCCTGAGCAGATAGATATCTTTCCATATTTTTCTTCCATAATGCATAATCTGAGCCATTGAATCTAGGACATTCCAAAGCAATTTTTCCCACCATCCCAAATCTACCTCAAGTAGTTAAGCTCTTCTCCAAGGAACCTTGATCTGATACCAATTGTTGAAATGAAAAAGACAACTAAAAGGGGGTGAATCAGTTGTAGCAAATTAAACCTTCAAAACCCTCTACAATAATTAGATCCACATGCATTCACTAAATACTTATTCTATTAGTATGATTAAATATGGAATGCACATAACAAAAACTGAAATCACAACACTATACATAAGAGAACACTAGATTTACATGGAAAACCCAATGAGGGAAAAACCATAGTGAGGATTAGCTCACAATATAAGTAATTGCAAAACCGGTGCAAGGGTTCACTGCTAGAATATGACACACTGTCCAAAAGGGCTCACAACCAAGGCTCACTTCCATAGAAAGAAATACAAGAAGATAGAAGAAGAATGTTACATAGAGAAAACTTCTCAATGCAACAAAGAAATCCACCATAATGCTCCAACAATCTCACAGTCTTGCTTGAATGATTTCAGATGCCTTCAGCTCATTGCCTTAAGATACCCTAACATTGAAATTCGCACTGCTCTGCTCAAATTCGTATCACACACTTTACTCACATTGATCTTACATCTATCTTGCTTCACTTTTCATTCATCCCATAACTTATAACAATACCACACTTATTTATATGAGCCTCAACCTCAAAAACCTTCTCCAATGTCAGCAACTAGTCGTTATACATATAAATTCAAAATAAGTTGGCACCTAAACATTCTCGTGGTGGATAGGAATGAAGGAAACCTACATAAATCCTTAATTAGGACCCAAATAGATCCAAACACACCTCAACACACTTTCATAAGCTCACATGTAGTTTCAAACACAAGGTTGATTAATACCTATATTAAATACCATAAACATTAAGTACATGCTTCCTTAAGTCGATCTGAAAGTTTCAAACAACAAAATTTACTTGAACAGGATCTAGAATACTTCATGAACTACTTGAGATTCATCAAAGACTTCATCAACCTCGCATAATTCAAATCCTTCAACTTGGAACAACTAGTAACCCTTACTTGCATACTGATAAATGAAATTCACTGTATACTACATCAAACCAAGTAAGACCTTGAATACAAAAAGATACAAGCATTATAAGAAACTTCCCAAATCCGCACAACCTTTAAAGTCAAATAGCAAAGAAACGTGGAGCAAATACATTTCTCCCAAGCCACAGACAACATCACTAAACAATTGGTTCACATACTAGTGAAAATATCTCACATTGTCCAACAATCTAGAAACCCAAATTCTGAATATAACAACCTTTGACAACCTGGAATAACCTGTAAGAATGACATAGGCATAGCATCAACATAGAAGAAATGTAGAGCACAATACTGGAGCACACTATGAACACTTGCACAACACAATTATCTCTATTTATCAAATTTCCTCAAAAGCACTTGGAAACCAAGTACCAAAGACATCATCTCAACTCATTCCATCATTCCAACTCATCTTCAAACACTGCAACAAAAAGATAGCTCCATGTACTTACAACACTTCCTCAATATCTCAACTATACATGCATGACCTGTTTTCCCCCTTTTCACAATTTTCTCAATATCCTCAACATCTTCATCCCATAGTTGACATCAATGACAACACCAGTCAATTGACTTCATGTTGACATCAATGACAACACCTTCATACTTGTAACATGTTATTGAGAGAGGATGAACCATCTTGGGGTATTCTCACTCCTTGGGAGTGAAATGGGTATGAGTACCCGTCATTTTATGTATTTGGAGTTTGGGTTTTGATTTGGAGGTATCGAGGCTATAAATGGTTTAAGGAGAATAAAATGGGGTTATTATATTATGATTCAAAAATTTATACCCCTTGATTTGAGTATATCCTAGTCTCTCCCTTGAAGAATCCATGAGTGGGTTCTTATGTGTGTTCCAAAACCTTGGGATGGGTGTTGTTACAATACATGTGTATTCTTTGTTTGTTCTTGTTGGGAAAAAATGCTTGTGTGTGCCTGATTCCAATAGATGCCTCCTAGCTTAGGGGCGGCTTGTGAGCAAGCCAACAGTTGGGAGGTGAGCTTTACCTAGGCCACGAGAAATTCATGTCTTGTTGTGCATGCTTTAGAGAATAATGATGAAGTTTGTATACCTTGGAGATTGTCTATTTCTTCCCCATATGATACTTAGTGGTTTGGGAAATCTAAGAGCAAAACCCACCTTGGATGGATGTTGGGTGTTTTATTTGTTATAGTGGGTGAGAAAACCCCTTGTCAAATTTATATTTTATTATCTAGTTGGTTTGTATGTTGCATTTAAATAACCTTTATCTTACTCTTGGGAAGAGACAATCATCTCTTATTGTACAAAGAAAAGAAAACATGTATATTTATTTTGAAAAAGCAAAAATTATTCTGATTTAAAGCTTTACAATTTATTCTTCTGTTTTAAAAAATGTAACATACATGTACATGTATATGATTATATATTTGTATTTGAAGAGATTACTTTAGGTTGATTTGAAAAGTTCATATATCTTATTTCTAAGATTTTAGGTATTTGGGGTTGGAAGGAAAATGCATTAACTACATTATTATATAAATTTTAACCATAGAGAAATTAGCTGCCAGCTATGATAGCTGGCTCTCTTAGTTAATAATAAGAACATCTATTATTCTGAGTTAGAAATGAAGGCATATGTTGTGTTTACAAGTTTATATTTCTTTAAGGCTATTGGGATACACATAAATGTATTATTCTGCTCTGTCCTTTGCAAAAATGAAATAAAATAAAATATTGGTAATCTGTTTAAATACATTGTCAAGTTATAATGATCCAAAAGGTCAATCAATTTATTTTATTTAAAGAATCAAAATAATAGGATGAATTCCTCTGTTTATGTTGTTTGTAAGCTTTATGCATACGGTTTATAAACTTCATTTATGTGAGAGAAAGGGACATAAGACTCTTTATTTTTAGTAAGTGTAAGTATTCTGGTTTTAGATTATATTGTACTGGTTATAAAGCCTAATACATCACATTCCATACATATATATACTTTTCGGTGCCAACAGAATACTTATGTAGTTTGCTCCTCTTTTTTCCTCTGTATGCAAGTGAGGTGGTTCAGAATGCGAGTAGGTGTAGTTCCTGCATATTGCAACATAATGCATTTTGAAATATCAAAAGAAAATAGAGGAAATAATGTAAATTTAATTATGACCTTGCATTTTACTTTCTACAGTAGTTACATTCGGGAATGAGATGACTGTACATATGATGATCACTATTAAATTCACCCTGGCTGTCATTCTCATGTAGTATCCGTGGCGGTGAATTGCTGGTGGTGAATTTTTCTTGAGGTGAATTTGTCATGGCGGTGAATTGTTCATGATAATTTTCTCGTGGTGAATTGTTGATGGTGAATTTTTCGATGATGAATTGCTGACAATGAATTTACCTGATACGAATATAAACATAGAGAAATATAACATTGAACCCCTTGCAGACAAGACACTAAAGAAAAGAGAAATATAAATATTAAGGAAAAAAATAGAAAACCAAAAGAGGATGATAGTCCAATAAATAAATAAAAGTAAATTTTTTCCTTGTGGCCTTGATCTTCTTTAGGCTGCTCATCCCCAAAGCCACCATAGTCATGGTTGGTTCTCTACCTTTCAACAATAGCTAATATTACTTAGCTGGACTACCTTGCTTTATGGATGCCTGTAGTCTTAGAATAAATAAGAATAAAGTATACATGATCTGTAGAATGGAGTGGAAGAAAATCCTAACGCCTTGGTTGGCGCTACAACATTCACTAAGAAATCAACGCCACCAATCTGGTTGTGCCCTCCCCACCTTGCGTCCCATATATCTGCCACTGTATAGTTTTTTCCTTTTACTGCCATATCGAAGGTTATAGTAAGAAAACAAAAAAATTTAAAAAACACAAGATAAGGGAAGGAGATTCCACAAGATCTTACCATATCACAGTCTGCCACTGTACTAGTTCATGCTTGATCAAGAGTCTTGAGAAGGGAATTTAGACCATGACTTCTGCTCCTTATTTCGGAGCATGTACGGGCTTTGTCTTCTAGAAGTAGGCATACACGCATCCTTTCCTCAAAACTCACCTTTTCTCCCCCAAAATCTAAATTTCTAAATTTTGGAGTTTTGAACTTGGTCCTCTTGGCATGTCTATCAAGCTTTCCTTTCCTAGTATGCCAAGTCTCAAAACTCTAACATTCAAACAAAAAAACCTTACCTACCTTCTTGCATGACGAAGATTCCATTAATTATCTTGAAATGGGCATTATTTGACATATAAAGGCTCCTAGATGCCTTTTGGTACTTATGGGCCACTCTAAGACATGAATGATGTACACAAGCATATGGTTAGATAATATAAAGAGTATGGTTTTATGTGTATGGCCATGTGAAGGTGATATGAAAACATGGGAGACATTTACCATTACAAACAACCATGGTTATTTCCCCAAGATCTCTTGATGGAGTTGAAAGATATAAATTTTATTTTTTCTAGAAAAAAGTGTGGTAGTTATAGAAACAATAAGAATAAAATATTATAGAAAACCTTAAGTTTCATTTTCTAATTTTAGTTAGTACATTAGTTTGAGGTTGTATTGATGTGGGTTTGTTCAAAATCTATGAGATAATCGTTGTAACATTGAAGAATGATTACATGTAGATCCAACATTGTTTGAGTGCCTCTATGAGTTATCTATCTATTGTCTTGATGGGTTCTTGATCATTTGGTCGGCTGGAAGGCTATAAAATCATTCCAAACATTTTGTAATGTATCTTTTCAAGATCAATAAAGAAAGGCACATGTTTATTGTTAGATTTCCAATTAAACTATTATAGGGTTCTACAATGTCTATTACTTACTCATTTACATGTGTAGAACCTACTTTATGTGTGCATTTGAATATAAATAATCTTCAGGTATATCTTGGTTAAAGTATCCTATTTGGTTTCAATAGTTACATATTTTGCATAAACTACGTACTTTGTGCCCAATTAGATATAAACACTAGTCTATAGTTTGTTTCCCATCCCATCACTTCAACACATTTAAAAAATAATAATCATTATACACATTTTAGTTGTGTTATCTTTCTAGCTTCCATGTATAAGTTCATAATAGCTTTAGGGATTGTTATATCCATTTCTTAAGCACTTTAACTAATAAGTATTTTCTATTGTATTAAGGTGCATAGCCTTGTATATTCAAACCAACACATAAGTACATTGTGATAATCAAAATAGGGGCACATTGTGTAGTGGGTATGGTTTGTAGAAAGGTTAACGTTTCTTCCTTGTAGTATCATATAATTTAGCACCTTATGAAATCCCCCTTGCTCTTGCAAAACTAGAAATAAAAGAAGTCTCAACCACATTAGTAATTGGTCCTTAGTTGTTTGACCTGACTATAGGATTTGTGGTATTCTTCCTAGATTTGATACCCTTGGCACCTAGGAGACTATCCAACCATAGGGATTTGGGATCTATGGTGTAGGAGCACCCTATTGGTTTCCTTTGAATTTGATCAACATGAAGATTCATAGGTTGAATTAGGAGTTTAAGGTCATTTTGTGTGTCAATAAGGTCTCATTGGCCACTTGAATGTATTTAGAGATCATTCTTGAAAAGCAATGTGGAAATGGTGTAAATAATGCTCAAAAGAGCAAGAGTATGTAAGTAAGGTTTATTATGGGTTTAGTGAGTCAAGTCTTGGTTTAGGTCTAATAAGGTCTTGTGGGATCATCTAGAAGTGTTTTGAGTCATCTTTGAGGAATTTAGAAGGTTTGGGAGTTAATGTTACAAAATGGACAAAAATTGACAAAGTTGTCAAAACATGAATGAGAAGTTGTAAAGTTGCACTTGTTAGAAGCCCAACAGTCATAAGAGCCCAAAAGGCAGTTTTAATCCATTGGGTGGTTGGATTTTTTATTTAAAAAGACTGAAGAACCTCATGAAAGAAGCTAGAAAACATTTTTTTTGAAGGAAACTCAAAAAAAGAACTCCCCATTTTTATCAGAAACTTTGTATTTTTACCTTTAGATATGTGTTATAGGCTTGTGTACGGGACATTATAAAAACTAATCATTCTAAAATCTTGTAAATAGTGTGAGGGAGTGAGTTCATTGTGTTTTGAAATTGATTTGCGCACTTGAAAGTGTTTTAGAAGTTTTTATCGCCTTTTATTTAGTGACAGACCCAAAATACCCTGAATAAGGGTTTTGAAGCTTTAAACATGAACTAGGCCCATTCCACAAATTGTCATTACTGTGTCTCTATGGGATGGGCATAAAAATGTTAGTCTAGGTTGGTAGGAAGTTGTTATTGTTCTATATGACGAGTTTTTGAGAAAGAACATAGATTGTCTTGTGGATTTTGTGAGGAATTGTGGTTTTGGGAGAGAGTTGGAAGAAATGAACTGAGTGGAGGCTAGATGATGATTTTGTGAGTGAGGGAAAACCTTTTGAGAAGTGTTTAAGGTGGTGGCAAGTTTGTGTGAGATTGGGAATGGTGACTTTGAATAAACCCTACCATTGAATGGTGAAAACAAGGGTTTCATAGATCAATGATAGGATGAATGTTTGGAGACCTAAAAATTGTTAAAAATGGCTTTTTTTTTTACTGGTTAGAAGATCTGAGTGGTTACCCTAGGTTGGGGAAGTGAATTTAAAGCACTTGCTTTGTAAAATTGACCTAATTGGTCTTTTAGGGCAGCGTTGTAACAAGGATTTGAGTGAGTTTTCAAAAAGGAATCTATGTTGGTTTTGGTATATGTTTAAATTGGCAAAATAGGGTGTTCAAAACCATCAATAGTCTCTGGAGTTGGTAAGTGGATTAAGAAAATAATTGTCAAATAGAGGTTTGTAGACCTACTAGCCAAGGCAAGGTCAGGTTGAGGAGGTGATTGGAGAAGGTATTGTAAATTAGTTTGTGGTTTATTCTAACTTGAATTGGATTGTTACAGGTGAATACCATCTGCCCTTGCATCAATCTACAACTTAGATCACCAATAAAATGGTTAAAGACATTGAATTTCCACAATCCCTGATACATATAGTTTCTGAATATAAATGTCTAAGATTTATTTTGTATAAATATTTTGGATCACACTATGTGATCCATCATCAAGATAGATAGAGCTAGCGGAGAAAAATTTAATCATAATGATGGGTCATAGAATGTGATTCAAAATGTTGATGCAAAAAAATTTACACAATTGATGTATGTAAACATAAATTAACCCAATGTATCAATATGAAGTTTTTCTTATTGTAAAGGAAAAGATAAATCAATGTTGTGCACTGCTCCAAGTTTTTCCATTTTTTATCTTTTTGAAGAGGGCTTCAACCATGTGTCGAAGCTTCCAGCTAGGGTCTATAGCAGTGACAAGGGCGACTCTTCAATGTTGCACGCAACAATGAGTCTATTAGAAGAAGCAATCCCTGAACTTTGACAATGCAGTTAGGGCCTCACATTTGCAGAATGGGTGTGTGAGCAACTTCGGCCCACAATTTGAAGGGTTAGGGCATGGCTTGTGTGACACATCTGATGTCTAGGGTCCCCATTCATATCCACAACATATTGTCACCACTACAAATGGCATGCCTAACAAACTTTATCCATATTTCTCTATCTATCTCTCTTCAACAACACTGGAAGTCTGTTTGGATATCTTGGCTTCAGACCAGGAGGGCTTTTTGTCTAATCATGCACTGATATGTCAGTTCGCAAAGACTTGGATGAAACTATGTGATCTTCATGCTTGGGTCTTAGACAAATGGAAGGATTTCATGGAAGGAGAAATCAGTATTTACCCTATGCAAAGGGGTTCTTCATTTTGGAGTTTGATTCAAAGGAAGATAAGGAGTTGGTGCTAGAGAATGGCCCCTAGTTCTTCTAAGGAGATTTCTTGTGCATGAAACCTTCATTTCCCAATTTCGATCCATGTACAAAAGTCTTCACTGCTACCTTTTTGTGGGTAAGACATATGTATCTTCCTATTTAGTTATGGGAACTAGATTGCTTGAGGGTTATTGGAAATAGCTTTGGAAGGTATCACTGCTCTTCTAAGGAAACCATCAATTATCAAAATTCTACATGTGCTTAGATCTATGTTTAAATGGATTTTGCTAATGGTCTTCCTATTGAGATTTTGTTGAAGGTGGGAAATAGATGCAAGGGCAACCAATTGATTACAAAAAAATTGCTTTTAGATGTAAGAAATGTTTCTCAATAGAAAACTTCTCTTTCCAATTTCAGAAGCATCATGGTGTGGGGAACTTCAAATCGTCGTGGTGGATTGGAGCTGAATCTCAACACTATATCATCCCCCCAATCCACCCAAGGAATTTGTACATCCTTTAGCTTCTCTGAAGAAAAGCACTCCTTCCTCCCCTCCCTTTCTCAGGGATCATATTTCAATCTCACCTACAAAGGCCACAACCTCTACAACTAAAGGTAGTGAAGGCTCCATGATAGTCGATGCAACTTCATCGAGCATGGGTGGTGATGTTCTATCTAGCCAATATGTGGAAAATAACAATGTTCTCCTAAAATTGAGCAAGAATGGACAGAGGTGAAAAGGAAGAAAACACCTTCAACAAAAAATAAGCATCCAATGACATTAAGATCCTCTAAGAAAGTAGAAATTTTGGATATGTAATTCAGGGTCGAAGTAATTGTCTGAAACATGCAATTTGGTGAGCTTTCAATTAATAGAAAGAGTGTTACCCTTTATGATAGCCATATGCCAAAAATATTACACAATTGTATTCAAAAACTACATGTGCCAATAAAATAGTGTCGTATCCAAAGACAACTTAAATTAGTATTTAATTGGAATACCTAGGCTAATCAATAACCATGTTGCAACCGAGAAAATAGGTTTTTGGTTGAAACCTTCTAAAAACCTTTCTAGTATAAAACTTAATTTATCGTATGTTGAGGAGTGACAACTCTATCATGGATAGACTAGAAAATTGAAAGAAAATAAAATAAGTCAACTATATGTTAGGATACAAAGTGACATTTACCTTTCAATCCTAAGTCATTTTCATGTATCTCCACATTCCTTGGAAGGTGTACTTGGACACCAAAGAACATGTTAGACAAATATATTGTAATTATTTATTTATGCTATGTTGTATTTACACTCGTATAGGATGGGCATAGTCAATGGTGATGAGGATAAGACATAATGGAAAAATAATCTACCTAGGCATTCATTTTTGTGATGGGTCCACTTGGAATCACATGTTAGTGCATAATTGAAAGTTTTCCATAGTGGGGCATTAGGTAGTGCATGTTAGTTGTTGGAGCCATCGAGAGTAATGGAGCACCCAAAGTTAACCAATTATGATTGGCTATGGGTTGGATGCCCATGTGAAGGCTATGTGATAATTTATAATTTTTTACTATGCTTATAGGTGGACCATTAAAGGGGGTGTATGCTTTTTGAGGTGGTATTTTCCTCTTGTTTTGAGATACTGCAATGGTTTTCTCACCCTAGATTTCCTATTAATTGGCACATTTGGATGGTAGTATTGTATCATTGTTTGCAAGTAACAAAGTGTTGTCAGATTGAAGACATATAAGGAGTGATAGGACTGAAGTATTGTAATCTCATAAATTTGAAGATAATACTGTGATATCAAAATGTTTAACCTATTATAAGCAATTAAAGTGCAATGGAAAACATAATGAAACACCTCAAGATTAGCCTAAGGAATTTGAAAGTACAAAGAGGAAAATGTTAAATGAAGATAAATGGTTATACCTTCCTCCTTGTAGCTAAAACTCCTTGGTTGGCCCTTGATTTGGATTGATATATATGCTCCTTGATGGCTCTTGATGTGGCTAAATGGAGGATTTGACTATGTGCTTGGACGCAAATGAAGATGGATGAAATTGATGGCTAAATGAGTGCACAAAATGGCAGCATTTAGTTGCAAAATGGCTAAGTCCTCTAAATGTTTTAGAGGAGGGGGTATTTATAGAAGAATTTGAATTCTCTAGAGAATTCAATGGTTGAGATTGATCCAACAAGGTCAAGATGAAGGGCTATGGTGGGTTGAGAACTCACAAGCCCTCACATCTTGACATGTGGATGATGAAGTGGCTAAGAGGAGATGAGGTGCAAGTGAGGCGGCCAAAAGCTACATGAGGTGGAGGAAGGACAAGTACCTTCCAAGTACTTTGATGTGACCTTTCAATGATCACATGGGGAGGGGGAAAGCTTTGGGAGAATAAAAGTGAATTAAAAATTCACAATGATTGGAAGAATCTAGTGGATAAGACAAGGTTCCCAAAAGGTGGGAATTTATCACATGTGACTTGATGTGACAAAGCCAAAGGTTCTAGAAATGCATGGGAAAAGATTCTAGAGGAATAAAATGTGAATTAAAATTCACGAGGGAAGAGAGGTTTGGATGAATAAAAAAGGAATTAAAAATTCTTTGGGGATGGGGAGAGTTGACTAAGGTACTAATTAGGCTTAACTAATTAGTAATTAGGAGGATAATTAGGGTTAATGAGATTAGAAGCCAACTTGTAAAAGTTGGAGGATGTGACACATCCTAATCAAGGATTAGGCATGCAACATCCCAATGAAGAGATTAAGAGATGGATTAGGATTAGATGAAAATGATGTGAGGAATTAAATAAATGTAATATTTATTTAATTCATTTGATGAAAAGAGGATTAAGGAGAGTAAGGTATTTAATTATTAATTAAATACCTTAGCGATTTGGCAGAATTAAAGATATTAATTAAATAATAGTGATATTACTTAATTAACTCGGATAAGAGGATGTTTAGATGAAAAGTGATAAATTTGGATAAATTAAGTGTCCAAATTTGGATGTCTTCATTTTGCCCCTCTTTGAGATGGTGTTACGAAGTAGCATCATTTTAAAAAATATTAAAATATAGAACCCATAAGGAGATGGTTAGATTGGAAAAGATGCCCCAGTCATCAAAGGGATGACTAGGAAGAAAGATGATGGGGGTGAAGATGAAGGTTAGGGATTGAGGATGCCCCCTCAAGAGGACATGCGGGTTCAAGAGAACATGGATGTGCTCTTGAAATGGATGAGATGATGAAATGGGAGATGAGGAAGAGGATACAAAGGGATGGATATGAAAGGATGAAAATGCGATAGGAGGTTGGGAAACAAAAATGGATGCAGAGTCAAAGATGATGTTTCCCCAATCAAGGTACAAGCCAAAAGGGGTTGAGGATGGATGAAATGTTGTCAATGAGGATAGGGAAGGATACATCCCAATGAGTGGTATTGATGAGGGAATGATACATCCCAAAACACCATTAAAGGATAGGGAAGAGTACCTCCCGATAATGATGATGAACGTGTTGTTGATGAGGGAAGGATACATCCCAAACAACACCGAAGGGATAGGGAAGAATAAAATGGGATGATGATGAGGATGACTGAATCCAGGCTTGTAACAAGACTGAGAACAAGACCAAGGATATGATTAGATGATTCAGGCTAAATGGAATGGATGGGCATTGGATAGAGATGTGAGATAAGGATGAAGGATGAATGGAGGGGGGGATACATGCAAGACGATAGAATGGAAAATGAAATGCAATCCTAATGCAATTTTCCATCTTCAGAGCACTAATTTTTGCTATAGTATAAGACACCAAATGCCAGGGTATGTGGAACCAAGGCGTAATAGTGTCTAATGCATGAAATAAACACAACAGACAAGAAGGCTATCCCAACACCCCAGAGTCACAAAGACCTTGGTCAGGCCAGGAATTGAGATAACCACAAGCACAAAAGGATGCCCCAGCATAACACAAAACCTCGAGGATCTTGGTAGGTACTACGTGGGACAACCAAGAAGACAAAAAAAATAGACATAAAAAGATCAAGATATGCCCCTATGTTGACTAATCAAAACACGCCATAATATGATGGATTATGGCGGCCTTGACAAGTGATGATAGGGAGCTCAAATGATAAATAAAAGCCAAAAGCATCAAAAGATCGCAATCAATTTCAAATGTCATTTTCCATAGGATCAAGGGGATAGATGGGATTGATGAGGTCTGTTAGGAAGGATGCATCCTGTTGAGATCGATGATGGATACTAAGCTAAAAGATCGATATGACGTAGGATATTCAAAATCGATTGGATCTCATGATACAAGTGGGTCTCATTTGTGAAGAACTAACTAGATAAGGGCATAGCTTGATGACATGACACAAGGAAGACAAGACATGAGACTGACACACCCTAAAGACCTAGGGGCTCGGGGGTCGATCAAAGATTAGCCTTGCCTACGTGAAAGCGCAGAGCCCTCACAGTTCGGTAAAAGGCGGATGACTGACCATGGATAAAAGTAGAAAGAGGATGATGAAGACTAATGGTGGATGACAAGGACTAGAGAGACAAAAGCAAAGATTGATGATAGATGATAAAGGAGTGGATGGATAGAGCAGAAAGACCGACGCTAGAAGATAGAGGAGCCTCAGGGGTAGATCAAGTGACCGACCTTGCCTACGTGAAAGTGCAGGGGAAACATAGTTCGACCAAAGTTCGACCAAAGACCAAAGGAAAACAATGTATAAAGGATGATGATAGGATAAGTGGATAAAAATATGGGACTGTTATGATGAGATTGGATAAACTTGTTGAATTGGATAGAATGATGACGATCACATAAAGCTCAGGGATGGGATAGTTACCCAAATTATTAAAATGACTTGGGAGGATGGTATGATGGGGAGATGAATATTGAGAAAGGATAAGAGATTGAAAAGATGTGTAAAAGAAGCAGAAGTGATGGCATTCGATTGCATGGAAGGAGGCCTATAGCCAAATACCAATGACAAGGGATTGTGAGATGGGATGAGGATAAAGATGAAAGAATGGATAGAGATATAGGGATGAAGGATGGGAGGGATTGTTTGGATGGATAGGAATATAAGGATTGGGAGATGAAAGGGATGCTAATATAAATGGATATGAAGATAAGGATGGGGAGATGGAAGGGATACTATGATAGATGGATAGGGATATAAGGATTGGGAGATGAAAGGAATGCTAGGATATAGATGGATACGAAGATAAGGATGGGGAGATGGAAGGGATGTTATGATAGATGATGTCTTCAAGGACTATGTCACAAAGGAAGCAAATGCCCCCACTCTAGATATGTCATATATGATGAGGCATGAGGGATGGGAGATGAGTGGATGGGAAGAGGAAATAACTAGAGGAGGATAAGATGGGTGACCAAGGAATACAACAAAGCATGGATGAAGGGAATGCATGTATAGATAGGTGCCCTTGTTTTGATCAAGATCACAAGAAGGATGGAGGGATGGGAGATAGATGGGATATGATGGTAGGATGCGGAAGATAGGTGGGATGGAGGGGATTTATGAAGAGGATGGATAACAGGAAAACGGGTGCATAGCATAGCGGATGGAGGGAATGCATATCAGGAAGTTTCCCCCAAGTGCAGATGGGGATTTATGCATGACGCCTGTTTGCCAGGTTTTCATCATGGTACTTATCCAAGGCGCTTGCTTTCAAAGTTTTCACCATTGGATGGATTTTTTCTCTTTACTTTTTTTTATTTTTTTATTTTTTTGATTTTTGATTTTTGGATTTTGTGGATTTTTTTTTACTTTTTTGGATTTTTGTGGATTTTTGGACTTTTTTGGATTTTTGGATATCATGCAAAAGGAGATGAAGATAGGGAGGTGGATAAGTGGATTTAGAAGACATGCGATAAGGATATGGATGAAAGACTCAAGCATCAAGTTCCATAAGGTATTAAGAGCCCATGCGTTTAAAGCTTAATTGCTGGATGTTAGTGCCAACTTTTTATTAGGGATAAAATGGATTATGCAAGAGAATGAATTAGGAGGGATTTGAGAGGGGAGATAAGCATGGATGCTGGAAAGGGTGGCGGATGGAATGAGGGGTGGATATGTGATGGAAGATGTGTTCAGATCACATTGGTACATGTGGTGGTGGATGTGAAAAAGATAAGAGGATTAATGATGGAGAATGTGGATAATGGAGGAGATGGGCTAGAACTTTTGGGAACATAAGGACTCCAAAATGTACTTCTAGGAGAGATGAAAGGGGTGTATGACTAGCTTTTGGATTAGCAACTTTTGGATGTTCCATAGATTTTCCATTTGATTGCATTGCACATTTCCTTTTTTCTTGGGATCCATGGCATTTGACTGTGTTGGTAGCCTTGTGGCCTATGGATTTGATTTAGATTTAAAATTTTCTCTCACCATGTCTTTGAGGGACATGGGGAGCCTTAGATTCATGTGGATGTTTGGATTTACGCATTTTTTCTTTAACAACCAAAATGCTTTTAGTAGCAATAGGATGGGTGTGAGGAGATGGATGATGTGGAGTGATGGAGGTAGGAGTATGGGGATTATGTGTAGATGGAGGATGTTTAGGTATGTGCCTTTGTTGATCCTGACTATGGGGTATGTGAGAGGGATGTTTATGATGGATGAGATGGATAGGTGATGAATGGATGAAGGGATGGATAGGACGAGATGGAGGAGGTGATTTTAGGATATAGGAACCCAAAATAGATATAGGACCTGGAGGAAACGTGGGCATGGTAGATGGAGGATTGGAGATGGTAGATGGAGGGATGTAAGGACCCAAAATGGATGGAGCAGATGAAGGAGGAATATGGACGGTGGTTTTGAGGCGATATGATAGAGGAGGGATGGCAACATATGATTTGGTGGAGCGATGGAAAAAGCCTATATTTATTTTGGAAGAGGCTCGTTAAGGACATCTAGAGGTTGTACCAACATCTTTAAATTGTGAGTCTTGGGAAATAGGTCAAAGACCTTGCATGCAGACTTGTTTTTTGACTTGGATGGGCTCTAAAATACCTTGCTCATGAAGGCCTAAACTCCTTCCTTGATAGTTCATTTTCTGAGCATGCAATCCATGATAAGATTTGTGTTATTCTAAAAAAATGATGTGAGTCCATTATTAGGTGGAGGATGATGGGTGGTATATATGTTGTGTTTTTCTTCTGTGAGGAGGCCACCATGGAAGAAGGTGAGAGTACCAAAGGGATATGCAAGCGTAGGCATAGCAGCTTTTAGGTGCAATGATGGGGGACGCGAGAGGGAGATGATGGGGGATCAACATTTGGATGGGTGGTATTGAGGGAGGGATTAGGGGATATGATAGGATCTAGATTTGTGATAGTGGGATCATGTGATGGAGATGGAGATGGAGGGGTGGAATGGGTGGATCAATGGATGGAATGGATGGAGGATCAGACTGGGTGGTGGACGGATGTGGATAGACGGACGGAATGGAGGTGGACAAGGAAGGAATGGATAGAGTGGAGGAAGATGGAGGGATGAGGATCTGAACATGGAATGGATGGATGGATGGCCGATGGAATGGATGGAGGGGGGAACAATGGATGGATGGTGGAAGTGGAAATGGATGGATGGTGGAGATGGGAATGGATCTGGATGGATGGAGATGGGACAATGGATGGATGGTGGAGATGGTTCGAATGGATCTGGATGTGATGGTAGGAGATGGGGCTCAATGGATTCAAAGGATGTGATGGTTTCAATAGTTTGAGTGGTGCTAGGGGTGGTATCATCAATGATAGGTGTTGGGTGGAGAAGGGTCTTGTCTCTAATGACTGTGGATGATGGGTTGGGATGGCATGATTCCATAACTTCAAGGTGTGGAGTGGGAGATGTCTTCTTTGTTATAAGTCCTTGGAGAACTTCTGGAGTGAAGAACTTGAATGCTCTAGCCTGAGATGGCGTGGTAGGAGTGGATGAAGGATTATGGATTGGTGGACTAGGATTAGATGGGGGAATGGGATTGGATGTAGGACTGGAAATAGATGGGGGATTAAGGTTAGATGAAGGGTTAAGATAAGGGGATTGGAATGGTGAATTAGGACATGAGGATGCGGGTGGTGGATTGTAGTAAGGGTATTGGGATGGTGGATTAGGATGGGAAAATTGAGATGGCGGATTGAGATAGGGAAATGTGGATGTCGGATTAGGATAAGTCGATGTGGATGTTGGATTAGGATAGGAAGGTATGAATGTAGGATTAAAGTGAGAAGATTGGCATGGACGATTAGGGTAGTGGGTATATGTCGGTGAAGGATTGAGATAGGATGATGTGGATGGGGGATTAAGATAGGGGTAATGTGATGGAAAACTAGGATAAGAGGATGATGTAGATGAAGGATATGGTGGATATCCCTTGTAAAAAGGCAGGCAAAGCAAATACGATTAGGCATGATGAAGACATAATGGATAACTAGAAGGGCATTGAATCTCTTGGAAAGTGGGTGGAGAAAGCTTACTAGTGACGCTAGTGTCAAGGGGATCTATGTCACATTCCTCTTGATTGACAAGACTTTCGTTATCATTGTCAATGTAATTAGGGTTTCCCTTGACCACTATTGATGGAGGATAAGGATTCATGATGGTGAAAGGATAAAGAGGATGGGTCAACGATTTGGGATGGAAATGGACTAAAGCTCAAATCGAGATTTAGGTTGCTTCCCAAATTTGATTGGATTAAAGCTCGGATTAGGATGATTGGATGATGTGGATGGGATTGATTCCGACATGATCGGCTAACTCTAATCCGGCCTTGGTGATAGTTGGATTGATTAGGTCAGAAGGTGATCGATTGACTGACTGACCTTGATCGACGATTTCATTGGATAGATCGGATTGACTGGATCTTGGATTGACAGACTGAACTGGATTGGATTGGATTGGATTGACTGGATAAGGCCGATTGATGACTGAACTGGATTGGATTGACAAGACTCAACAGGATCATGCTTTGATGAACGGATGATCTTGGATTGATCGGGCAATCTTGATCAAACGATTGGTCTTTGATGGATCTTGGATGATTGAACGGGCATGATTGACGATGAAAGATGAGAGACCTTGAGCTCTAACTGTTGTGCCACCCCTTGGAAAGGACCCAGAGCTTCGGGATTGATTAAAGGACGATTACCAATAACCGAATCCACTTTGAGATTGAAAATGGATTGATTGGGCCGACGATGATGATAACTTATGACACCGAATTCACCTCAAGATGGAAGCAAATTGATTTGGGTCGAAGTTAATGACTAATAATCAAATGGAAGTGCTATGGCCAATTTGGGTAACCACTTTGTAATACTCGGTTAGGGCGGTTTGTTTATGGGTGGTGTTTGGTGATGTAAATGGTAGAATTATGATGTTCATTAGGTGAGGGTATGGACTTTTGGATGAATTACGGGGAAGTTAAAATGAACGGGTGGATTGAAGATGGTTGTGGAGAATGAATGGGGATTTAGAATGGTTAAACAAAGGTTGAGAATGATAAGATGGAGGTTTAAACTGATCAAATGGAGGTTTTGGGATGTTGGAATGGCTAAGTGAAGGTTTGGAATGGTAAAAATGGGGGTTTAAAATTATCAAATGGAGGTTTTTTGGAGGCTTAGAGTGACAAAATGGAGGCTTGGGATGATGAGATAATGGTTGGGAATGATTAAATGATGGTTTAGAGGCTAAATGGATCCAAACGGGGTGATTTCGGGTGCTCAGGAGAGCAAATTCGCCCCTTTGCTGTAAATCAGGGGTGTAATCGCCTCACTGCAGAAAATCAGGGGCATAATCGCTTCACTGCGGAAAATCAGGGGCATAATCGCCTCACTGCGGAAAATCAGGGACTTAGTTTGATGAAAATGACTATGGCAAAGACTTTAAAATGACAATGATAAGGCCAATTTGTCAAAAATTTCACTAGTTTCTCACAAGAAAACATTTTCAAGCAAACACAATCCTATGATTAGTGTTAAAGGTATGGCCAAAGAGTCCTTAATCTAGGATGCACAAGGTGTCTAGGGAGTCCTCAATATACTCTCGGTACATGAGGCACAACCGTGAACACTAGCCCGTCACAAACGTGAGTTGGGAACCCCAGCGAGATACTGAAGGGCTCGGACCAAATCTTCACGCCTATCTAGGTACCACCCTAGCTTCGACGCTCTGCCAATTACAATGTGACTGGATTGGGGTACAACTTTCGCTCTCCCCCCTTTATATACCCCACCGGTACACGTGGTTGGAATCGTCCCTTGGGGTGATGAAATCCCTAAGCAAGTCCCACTAGAAAGAAAACACTAACTATTTCCAACTACTCCCCAGACTCACACGAAGTGCAAGAGGAAAGCGAAAACAAGCTAATGCTCCATTTAGGTAATAGAAAAGATAGACACAACAAGCAATGAAGATTACTCCCCTAATTAAACAATGTTCTTAGATTAAGGTAAACAACAAGGATATTTTAAAATTTTTTGAGCAAACGGATAGCCCTGCAAGCAAATGTTAGATGTTTTATCCCGCTTTCTTCATCAACTTCACAAAAATATGCTGCAAAAAGTTAGCAAAAAAAAACCAATATCCTTGCATGAACAATGTTAGGGGGTTAATAGCTGAAAATAGTAAAAAACTGAAGCCAAAATGATAGTTTTAACTTTCAAAATGTGTTGTTTTGCGGTGACAAGGGGGCACAGTCGCCCTTCTGCAGTAAATCAGGGGCGTAATCGCTTCACTGCAGAAAATCAGGGGCGTAGTCGTCTCACTGCAGTAAATCAGGGGCGCAGTCGCCTCACTGCGGAAAATCAGGGGCGTAGTCACCCCATTGCAGAAAAAGTGTTGTGCTGTAATCCTATTTTATTTCCATTTATTTTGTTTTTTGGGTCCAAGGGGTGCAAATACCAATAAGCAGAAAAAGTGTTAGGAATTTGATTTTATTTTGATTTTGGTCCAGCTGGATTAGCCCTACTGCAGAAAAAGTAATAGGAAATCTTTATTTTTTTTTGGTCTAGGGTGCAACACTCAACAAGAAAAAGGTTAGGAATTTGGATTTTATTTTGGTCTAGGGGGTGTAAATACCTCACCGCGAAAAAAGGTTAGAAATTTATTTATTTTTATTCAGTAATGCAATACCTAATCAGAAAGTGTTAGGAAATTTTTTTATTTTTTTATTTTTTAGCCCAGGGGGGGCGCAGTCGCCCCGCTGTAGAAAAAGTGTTAGGAAAGATTTTTTTTTTTTTTACACCTATTCTAAGCAATTAAAGTGAAATAGAAAACATAATGAAACACCTCAAAATTAGCCTAAGGAATTTGAAAGTACAAAGAAGAAAATGCTAAATGAAGATAAATGGTTATGCCTTCCTCCTTACAGCTGAAACTCCTTGGTTGGTCCTTGTTTTGGATTGATATGTATGCTCCTTGATGGCTCTTGATGTGGCTAAATGGAGGATTTGACTATGTGCTTGGACACAAATGAAGATGGATGAAATTGATGGCTAAATGAGTGCACAAAATGGCAACATTTAGTTGTAAAATGGCTAAGTCCTCTAAATGCCTTATAGGAGGGGGTATTTATAGAAGAATTTGATTTCTCTAGAGAATTCAACAGTTGAAATTGATCCAACAAGGTCAAGATGAAGGGCTATGGTGGGTTGAGAACTCACAAGCCCTCACATCTTGACATGTGGATAATGAAGTGGCTAAGAGGAGATGAGGTGCAAGTGAGGTGGCCAAAAGCTACATGAGGTGGATGAAGGACAAGTACCTTCCAAGTACTTTGATGTGACCTTTCAATGATCACATGGGGAGGGAAAAAACTTTGGGAGAATAAAAGTGAATTAAAAATTCACAATAATTGGAAGAATCTAGTGGATAAGACAAGGTTCCCAAAAGGTGGGAATTTGTCACATGTGACTTGATGTGACAAGTCAAAGGTTCTAGAAGATGCATGGGAAAAGGGGATTCTAGGAAGAATAAAAGTGAATTAAAAATTCACATGGGAAGAGAGGAGCCTAGGGTGAATAAAAAGGAATTAAAAATTCCTTGGGGGATGGGGAGAGTTGACTAAGGTACTAATTAGGTTTAACTAATTAGTAATTAGAGGATAATTAGGAGTTAATGAGGATTAGAAGCCAACTTGCAAAAGTTGGAGGATGTGACACATCCTAATCAAGGATTAGGCATGTGCACATCCTTAATGAAAAGATTAAGAGATGGATTACGATTATATGAAAATGACATGTGAGGAATTAAATAAATATATAATATTTATTTAATTCATTTGATGAAAAGAGGATTAAGGAGAGTAAGGTATTTAATTATTAATTAAATACCTTAGAGATTTGGTAGAATTAAAGATATTAATTAAATAATAGTGATATTACTTAATTAACTCGAATAAGAGGATGTTTAGATGAAAAGTGATAAATTTGGATAAATTAAGTGTCCAAATTTGGATGTCTACAAATACATACTTGGACTCTCCTCTTGGTGGAGTTTTTTCTTGTAAGGGTTTCTCTAGTTATTTCTTGTGTTGTGAGATGATCTTTTTGTGTTATCTTTGTTGTTATTATCTTATGGTTATATAATCTTCATTTATTTTATGTTTTATGTTCATTTGAGTTAGTCTTATTAATATTGGTAAAGTGGTTAATTTAAGCATGACAAAGAAGATGAATATCTCTATGGATTTTTCATAATAAGACAATTTAATTTCATATTTGTATACAATCACATATTTCCATATTAATTGATCTAACCATTTGTATCACAACTAATATATTATTCGATTAGAGATTATTATTTTGTTTTGACAATATTCTCCTATTTTCTCAATAATATAGAGAGATGAAAAAGGTTTGGAAGTTGAGAAATTCTTGAGGTGATTCCAATTAAAGTATAAGATGATATGTTGAACAAAGAGATAAAAATATAGGTATGTTATTTGTCCATGATTCCTAAAATATTGAATTAGTAGGTACATCAATTAGAGGAGGTGCACTAAGGGATCAAGATCAATATCTCAAATGATTAAATTGATATCAGGGTTAGAATTGATAGGGGAATCCTTAGGCATGACTATGATATGCCTAGTAATGAAATAAATGTTGCTAGAATCTAGATAGAGTTACTTCCCAAAAATTACATACTTAGGCTGTAGACATAAATTTTCCTCCACCTGGAGAGCCACATGTAATAAATCTAAGAGGAGGTTAACATCACAACTCTCGTACATCCTCTCATGAAACTAAACATGAACTAAACACTTAATTTCTTGATGCTAACATGCCACACAACTAAATAATAAAAGAAGGGAGAGAGTTATAGATCAAGATGTAGAATTGTATGATCATATGAAACATAAGCAACAAGAAATTCAAAGACAAATGGTAGTACAACAAGCACAACTCAAACTATAGCAAGAGTAACTTTCTTTGAATACCCAATTGCTAAATCAAAACAAACCTACTCACAAAGTACAATAGATAAACCAAACTCAAAATGTTGCTCATCAACAAACAATAAATTAAATGATACACAAAATATTCTAAATCAACATGCACACAATGTGCCACAAGATTAGTAGATTCCAAATTATCAAAACCATCAGTAGAAAAATATTAAAAAACAAAGATTCAACCCCTAAAGACATGCTCAATCTTGGAATACATCAAACCTAGGTAAACCCCAAATCCTAAATCTTGGAATACCTCAAACACTAGAAAATCCAAACCCCACATCTTACACGTAAAACATCAAATTTTCTAAACCACTAAGTAATCTTAAACTTGAAACGTCAAACCATAAACCTTACATCATAAACTGTAAACCTCAAATCCTAAAAACATGAAACCCTACATCCTAAACATCTAATCCTTATGTAACGTGAGTCCTTAATACCTTAAATTCTAAACTCAAAAACCTACATCCTAAGTTCCCTAAACCCAAAAACCTAGGATAGGAAAACCCTACACCCAAAACTTGATAAAACCAAACACTAAACACCAAACCCTCTAAATTATTAGCCCTACATCCTTTAAACCATAAACCTAAATCCTATACGGGGCCATATATCTTAAACCCCAAATGTCAAGCACTAAACCTACAAGTAACTCCAGTATTAAAACCAAAAATATTGACCCCCATTGAATCTTGAGCCCCAACTCCAAACAATAGATCATTTGAAGAAGAAAGGGAAATATATTATAGGTGAAATAAAGAATTAAGATTATATAGAGAAAATAACTATAGTACAGGTTTTTGCAGTCTCCTTATCACTCTAAGGGACCTTTTATCACCCTCAAATATATGTTTGGGGCATCACTTCCTAGGCTACAAAATGGTAATCTTACCAAACGTGTTTAGTGAATTTTCAAGGGGGCTTAAGGAAATAAAAATTATAAAAAATACAAAAATTAGTTATACCATGAATAAATTAGAATAAAACATTACATGTCTACAAAATAACACATCAAAGACAAAACCATACCTAGATACAAAATTTGCCACACAACCAAATCATAAAATATGATAGCAACAATGCCATCCTCAAAAGTGTACCTAGAAGTTCCCATAGTGCACATTCATAATTTGAGAAAGCCTATTAAATAATAATTTATAATTTTA
>VDFB02031257.1:0-15835 GCA_007258455.2 Sequoia sempervirens | reverse complement strand
CTATGAGGAATGCAAAGGTATTGAATTTAGGGGATAAATTTTTTTCATATTTTAAGGATGAAATAAATATGATTGAATAATGATGTGCCAATGTCAGTGTGTAATGGTGTAAAATAAAGCGCAAATTCCATGTGAAAGAATGTATAAAGGACAACTTTGTTGGCGAAAAGTAACATGAGTTGATGAGCAAATGAAGTATTACAAGTATGTATTTCAAAGAAGCAAATAGTTAATGTGGAATGTAAAAAATTTAAATATTCAAAGAATATAAGTAAAGGCAATGATTTTTGTACTTTTTCGATAATGAGTGCTAAATTGAAAAACTACAAAATAGTGAAAACATGTATGTGTGAAAGAAGCGTAAGAAATTTTATGTAGTAGGAATGTGGTAGGATTTTGGCTTAGTAATTATTGTATCTTTTGGTCTGTAGAATTAGAATATGTTCAAGTAATGATTTGTAGTTAACGTATACATTAACATGAGTAGTGAGCATAATGATGTTATTTTAATATTTTCCACTTTTTAAGTTATATAATAGCAAACTATATGTGACCATGTAAACATAGAATGTGTGAATTAAGGTATATTATATATTTATATTGAATTTGTAAGTTTGATGGTGTCCTAAGCATGTTGGAATATTATTAGATAAATGTTGATGCAATACTAAGATGAAGTACAAGGATTAGTACACAATTTGCATTGGACTCTTAAATAAATTAAATAGGTAATCATAATGCAAAACATCACTATTTACAAATTTTGAGCTCCTAACCATATTATTTATGGGCTTTAAAATACAATTCACTGGCAAAGTGTATCACATTATTGTGTTGGATGATGCTCACTCATACAACTGCCAAGTAGATACATTATAATTTTAATGGTTGTAATTTTGTATTTAGTATTTGTTACTACTAGACCAAAATATATTTAGTTTACTCCTAAAAATTTATTTTGAGTGAAAATGATAACATCTGAAATTCATGTACTATTAAACTCTTTAGTAAGTAAAATTATTTTGAAGCAAAAATATTATTCAAATAAAAATAAAGTAAACAAAGTAAGTGATATATGAGTGCAATTATCAATAACATAAAATTGCATAAGGAGTTGATCAGTGAAAATGTTTTGGGTTGGGTCTAATTTATATGATGGAGAGATAAAGGGTAATTGTTTGAGTTATTTGTCATGCACTAAGATATATGTCATATGTACAAACTACACCCAAGCACACATAGGGAACATGAATATGGAATTTTGAACATTATATATTTTAAGTGTGATGATTTACAAGCAAAGTACTATGAGGATGCAAATCAAATATAAGCATTTAAAGTTTACAAATAAAGGTAATAATTATTGTGTTGGAAGTATTCTAGTTTTTTTTTATTTTGATCCATAGGATTTAGGGTCTTTGTTGGTCATTAGGGTTTGTCCTCTTAATGTCTTTGGCTAAAACAATAGTCCTTATGGAGGTTCTCCATGAGCTTTATCACCCTATTTTTGTTTTCTAATGGTGACTTGTTGATTGGATTGTTTTACTTGAGGTTAATATATATGATCGTCAATGTCGTTGTTGTATCAATCCCTTCATGTTGTTAACTTGTACCAAAATATTATTTTTTCTTTATGACCATCTAGTCATAAATTCCTTTGTTTGTATTTTCTCATGGGCTATCCAAGTGTCTAATTTTGATTGCATCATATGAATATACCACATTGTGCTTTTTTTAATAAATTTTTACCAAGGCTACAAGCTAATGTTGTGATGCCAAGTGTTATCAACTTTGAATTACTTTTTCCAGGTGCATTTACATGATATCAATTTCTTATTGAGTTGACATTTTCTAGTTGGTCATTAAGTGAATATGGGTATGCTCCAAGAGGAATAAATAAAGGATTTTTCATTTGTGCTAGGTAGCATATTCTTATTGTGTCATGCACCTCCTTCACATCATGGATTTGGATAAATCCCCACTTTCTTATGCATAATGCACAATGGCTTATTTAATATGGAGGTTACTCTCGAACAAGTATTATGTGTGAACAAATGTATGCAACATGCTATGGTTATGTCACATGAAGCCAATATATCATAGTTTTACTGTAAGGCCTTTTATTCAAGCAATGAGATGGAAAAAATTTGGCATGTGTTCTTGGAAGATGAATGTGTGTGCTAAGTGTTATATTGGTAAGGTGAAGTAGAAGTTTCTTAATTGGTTTGAGGATTATAATATGTGAATTAAGTATTGAATTGACTAGGGATTTGGATAGTTGGTGATATCTAGTTGCATCACACATCTTCTCTACATCATTGTTTTCAAGTTAATATCATTTCTTGTAATGCAATGGGAGATGGTGTTTATAAGCACAACTAAGTGTCATGTGGTGGGAGATAGATGGATGATTCTTATTACATCATTGATGCATATTACATCATGGTTTATCATGTGGGACCCACCTTCACTTTCATGATACATGATAGAAATCTCAAGGTGATAAGGTAATACATTTGTTGACTTACTTATCAAAATATAGTTATATGATTAGGTCGAGAAACAATTACTTTGTCAAGTGTGCAACATGTTCCTAAGTAGTCCAGGTGTCACCACATGAGTTTGAATTTGATGCCAATCAATTATCTCTTCACAAGCTAGGATAGTGATGTGTGATGACCATTAAATTAGTTCAGGTAAAGGAATCACTATTTAGAATTCAAAATATAATTGAAAGAGTTAATAATTATATCATGTGGTTCTTAAGCTCATACATGCATTTAATGTAAAAGGTGGTCTAGTGAGTGAGTTATTGTATTTGCATTTATTAGGGTTTTTTTATACTTATCCCAAATGAGAAAATGACAAATTTTCATAATTATAGTAAAGAAAAGGGTTGATGGATTTGGTATTCATATTTTCCCAAAGAAATCTCTACATGCATCCTGTTATAATTGTTAATGAGCGAGTTATTTGAAACTCTAAATAAATATATGCAATTCATTTCATCCTAGAGTTTTCATGGTTATACCTATCAAATTTTTGTGATATCAACCCTATTTTATAATCATAAATATTCAAAATCTAGTATGGTTAAGAGGATTCTAGACCATGATTTGTTAAGTCGACTTCTAGGTTCTGTCAAAAGAGTGAAACATTTTTAGGATACTACCATTTTCTCATATAGGTTGTAGAATAGGGCTAAATTGATTAGAGATGTAGTTATCCTAATATATGGGTGGGATTTATTCAAACATTGTAATAATCATGCTAGAAGATTGATCCTTATACCCAATATATGGAGATTAGAATTAGGCAAGCTCATGGTCCCAACTTGTGTATGTCATAGGTGCTAAGTATGACCCTAATACTAGATAATTGATAAGCAAAGGTAGAGTTCTAATTTTCACCATGATTAAGGAATTGATCAAGGAAATATTTGATCTAAACCCTATGGATAATTACAAAATAAACTTTTATGAGTTGTGTTGAGACTGCATAAGAGATAAGAGCAGTTTCAAGGTTATATGGTTGGAAAACCATAAACCAAAGAGTGCAACTGGAGTATTGTCAAATCCTATAGAAGAAGTGGAGCCTTTCAATGTTAGTTTATTTGAAAAAAAAAAAAAGGATGACCTATTTAGCTTTGTGTGGGTTTTGGGAGTGGATTATAAAGTGCAAATGCCTCTACACATGATGATGATGATAAATGTTGATATTCAACATAGATATGTGAATAGGTTATTTGATTCGGCCTCATTTCTGGTGGAAGGAGTTCATATGGGATTAATATCCTTAAATATTGGTGAGAGGGTTACATCTTTCAAGTGGAACTCTTTGTTATATCATATTTTATTGTTTCTTAGAAGAGACACTTGAAAATTTTCTCTTAGGGTTATATGTGCATCATCAGATGGTAGTCCTATTCTTGTTCAATGTAGAACATACATGCGGGATGCATACTGTCTTTCTTTAGATAATAGTGTTTTTGAGCTTCACTTTATTCATAAAATTATAGGCTTGCTTTGATGTGAAAGAGGAAGGTTGTATGATGCCTTTATCAAATTCTTGAGACTAATGCAATTTGATTATGAAGTTGGTTTTAAACACAACTAGGGTGATTGGTTCTTTCATAATGACCAAACAATCATTAAAGTTTATGGCGCTAAGGTGAAACCCCATGTTCTCCCTTTTTGGGGACTAGACAAGGTTACCTTCCTTGAGACTTGTGCCCTACACACACAACCCATTCTAACTTGGAAAAATAGGGACTCTCTTTTTTCTATTTTACCTTTTTTTGTTTTGGATTTTTTGTTTTGGCTTTTTTTTTTTGTTGACCTATCAATATTTTATGGTTTGTCATCTTAGTATGACAGTAGAAGCATCCTTGAAACTCTGGCATTTTCCTTGTGTTCTTATTCACATTATCGGGTTCCTATTGGCTTATCGGGGTTAAAGTCATCTCGGTATGACCATAAGTGAATCCCCAATAACTCGATCCCCAATGGTTAGTATTAGGCTAATGTGTCACCTTGGTTGAACTTTCAAAGTTGGTCATCCTGACATGACTTTAAATGAATCTTCAATGTCCTAACACCTGACATGGGATTGACATGACCCTAACCTACCTTTGGTTCTACATTTATGGTGTTTCTCCCACACATGTGTGAGATTGGTTTTATTATTGGTTGCCTCATTTTTTCTTTCATTTTTCTTTTTGATTTCATTCCTTGGTGCTCTAGTGATTTCTCCTTGCTACAAACCCTTATTGTGAATTAGAAGTTGTTGGTGCATCTCATATTGGGTGACCATTTCTCATGTGTGCTCAAGTTTGTTGTGCCTAATGGGCTTGATAATTGGCTAGTTTCCCTTTATTGTTTTATACTTTTATCATTTCCTTTTGCTAAGCTTTAAGACATTAACAAGACCTTTTATGCATGTTATATACTTTTAAGCAGTTTTAAGCATTTGGATATGGAAACATGTTATGTTAATATGTGTATGTATGAATGTCTATGAAGTTTAGTAGGATTTTATGTTTAAATTATGATTGTTAATAATGAGGATGGCTTAGGAATAAGACTAACACTTGTAGAAAGAAGAACTATCAACCCACAACAACAGGTTTCTTAGCTCATAGCATAAGGACATCAAATTGTTGTAAAAAAGAAGCCAACTAACTGGGGTGCGACACTTTCAAATGAAGATGAAGGTGATCATTTATTGATTGGTCAATGAGTCACTTAATACTACTCTTACCCAAGCCAATAAGACAACAAGGAGGAGTCTAATTGCAATGGGATTGAGTTATGATAGAATTGTTTTGATTGAACACAAACTTCTATTATGAGTGGTTAAGTTTGTTGAACATAGAGTCTATATTTGGTTCTTCTACTCCTATTTCAAATAGTTATTTTTTTTGTTTCAAAAAGCAAGTCCTCTTCCTATCCTTGAGGAAGAGTTGACATTCATTTTATACATCTTTTTTCAGTCCATGAATAATAAAACTCCTCACAAACCCGATAGATTGGGATCTTCTATCGAGGAGGAGATCTAGTTACTAGCATTACAATAGCATTAGTTTTAGCAGCAGTATTACAAATATAGAATGTGTGTTATTGAACAAAGATCTTCAACAAATTTCCTATTAGATTTTGTGCAATAGTTCAGTGTTAGAATGCAATAAAAGAGAATTGATTTGATGTCATGATTTTTTGAGTGAGTGTTTGATACAATCTTGTGGAAGCAAAAGCTCAAGCAAAGTCCACTTGAGGTACTGTTGAACCACTTTAATTTTAGTTATTAGATTAGATGCATTGTGAACTCAATTGGTAGTTTTCAATTATATACTTATGAATGAATGTGTTATGATTCATGAATTAGATTTTGTAGCTTAATGTTCTATGTCATACTCCAGAGGATTGGTTAAGCTAGGACACTGTAGTTTAAATGGTTGACAGTTACAGTCTTAAGCATTAGGCACCTGTAGCATCAGGTAACAGTTTATATTCTTTTACTCTATTTTGTGAATTAGCAGTTTATTTTGATTTCAATCTTTTATTGTATTTGGATAGGTTTATTCACCTATACTCCATTGATGTAGGATGTCTAGAATTTGTGAATGCATATACTTTTCCAACACTATCTAAAGTTCTACGACTCCTTGGTTGATAATTTAATACAACCCTCTTGTGAATGATGAACTATTTCGATAGGGATCCTTGGGACCTCTAAGTTGTGTGTACACCCAATGACACCAAGTTAATTAGACATTAGAGTTGGCTCCACATTTTTGGCACTATTGTTGGGGATGGTATTAAATTCATGATTCTTTTATGTGTTTTCAATTCTTTTCAAGCTTTCATAGTACATGTGAACACCAAACTTGCAAAAACTAACAAGAGATCAACAAAACATTGTCATACATGTTAGAAAGCTTGAATCTAATGTTCCCTATTAAATTCTTGGAAGAACAAAGATGAAAACATGAGATAAAGCAAGAACAAAGCATGTAATCAACTAAGTTAACCAAACCTCCATCCTATAGGGGTATTGGTGCTCCTTTGATGTGGAAAGAAGCCCTTTCCCAATCCTAATTGCTAAGCTTGATGATTTGAAGATGATCCAAGTGTTGGAATGATGATAAGTAGTGAACATGAACTCAAAAATAACATGAAAATGGTGATTGCTATGAACTCAAATGGCTATAATGATAATGTATGAAGTTGTGGATCCATATTATGAAAATGATGCCTCTATTTATAGAAGCCAAGGGTTGAAGAATGAGAGGATTTGATGAATGTGGGATAAATTGAGAGCCAATGAGAATGTGTCAAGTGTCACAAATTTATTGGATGAGGGTGGAGCACATTTTGGGAAATGTGTGAGTGGAGAAGGATGGAAGGGAAGTAAATGAAATTGGTTGAGAATTTGAAAATGGTGTAAGAGGAATTGAATGAAATTGGTTGATATTTGAGAGGATGTAAGATAATTTATTGCAAATGTAAGAGGATGTGATAGGTTTTTGAAAACATTTGGAGGGAAATTGAATGAGAGGTTGTTAGAGGAATATTCCTTGGAATATGTCTTGGTGAGGGAAAATAGATGAATTAAATAATTAATTGAAATTGTTTTCATGTGCAACCTGGTTAGTTGACCATGGGTAGATTTAACTCTTGATGAGTTAAAAGCTGGAGGAATTAATAATGATGATTAGAAATTTGATTTAGGATTAATTAATTGGAGTGAATTAGGAGATTGTGACATTTGATTTGATTGATTTTAATCAAATGAGATGATTAAAAGAGGATTTAATTAAATGATTTGTTTTAATTAAATAAGATGAAAATTAGTTAGAAGAAGGATGAATTAATCAATAAATTTAATTATTTGATTAATAGTTGAATTTGTTGAATTTAATTAAATAATGTTGATTATTCAATTAAATGATGAATTTGAAGTGATTTAGGAAGAAACGGTGTTAGTTGATCAGAATCAGATGCATAGTATCAATCAGGACTTTTTCGGTGTCTACATTTTGCCCCTCTTTGAAGCGAAGTATTTGCTGCATCAATTCAAAGAATATCACTGCCATGATCAAAATTCAAAAATTTCTTGATTTTTCAGATGCCCCACTGCTGCCCCAGCGGAAGAAATTATGCTGCTACATTGCCCCCTGGAGAGATCGGGCAAAAATTTCAATTTTGGGTTGAGCTCGCTATAAAGATTCAGGATTAGTTCAAATCAGAGAGGACTAGAAATCTCGAATGTTTGATGTAGAAAAATCTAATGATATATAGATAGTCATCGGCCATGGGTTGCCTCATGTATATTTTTGATATATCTCACAAATTCAATACTTGGATAGAAATGTTAGTAAAGATAGAAGAATACGAAGAATGAGAGTGATCAACCCTTGATTTGAGATGATGTAGAAGTCTAACAAGTCCATGAGTCATTGAGACTTTATTAGTTATGATGATGAGTGATGATGATGCATTTCTTATCAGGGATTGGGGATGTAAAGAGCATTACTTTTCTTATTTTTGATAATACACATAGATACGATGCATCAAGGTATAGAAAACTAGGATGGCGTTGTACCTAGTGCAATGGACTTCGACTCGAAAATAGGAGTATCCTTGTTCATACTTGGCATACAAAACCTTATTAGGATGTACTTTAGATGTTTCAAACAACTCAGACCAAAACGCGGAAAGGTAAAACCTCCCAATGCAATAGTCAACAAGACATCCAAAACATCCTCTCTACAAACCAAACAAAGTTAGCATGACTAGGTTATATTACAAGAATATCCAACAAGCACAACAGACAAAAGATAATTATCAATGCCCCTTTCCTTTCTCTCTAAATCATTTTTTATCAGACATCATCAAGAGGTCATTGGAATGAGTGCAATAAGATAAATTAACAAGACAAAGATCAAGTAAACAAACAAGCTAATGTTCTTCATACCTCTAGCCAAGATTAAACTATGGTGATGTTTGATGTTGATGTCCATTGTAGGAAGGATGCATCCTAGGACATGATCTTATCAGATGATTTTGGGATTAACTGGATGATAGGCTATTGATACCAAGAGTTAACCAACTTGTTTACCTACTGACCTAGACTTGAGACCTTTAACATTTGAGTTTTCACTTTCAATTTGCTATACTTGTTTTTGATTGTTTTACCAAAGGTTGGGAGTGATGATCATTTATTATGAGCAGATGTTTATTGCAGATGAAAATGAAATGGGACGAATGGATTTTTTCAAATATTTGGATTTTTTGAAATGTTTTGAGGCTATTTTCGAGATGTTTTACAAATGTTTTGATTTTCAAATTTTCCAATGTTTTTGTGTTTTCTGAGATTTTGACCAAGAACCTAACCTAAGGACCTATCCTAGGGGCCTCGGGGGCTGATCAAAGATTAGCCTTGCCTACATTATACACGCAGAGACCACGTAGTTCAACTGACATAGACTTGTTTATTGATGAGATATGAACAAATGGATTGCTAGTTTATTATGATGGACACCTAAAGGACCTAACTTAGGGGCCTCGAGGGATGATCAAAGATCAACCTTGCCTACATTATACACGCAGAAGCCATGTAGTTCGACTGACACAAACTCGTCTATTGATGAGATATGAACAAATGGATTGCCAGTTTAATATGATGGACACCTAAAGGACCTAACCTAAGGGCCTCGAGGGATGATCAAAGATCAACCTTGCCTACATTATACATGTAGAAGCCACATAGTTCGACTGACACATACTCATTTATTGATGAGATATGAACAAATGGATGCTAGTTTATTATGACGAACTCCTAAAGGATTGACCTAATGTTTGTAGGATCCATCAAAATATACTTTCCAATAATTTGTTGCACTTAGATTGAAGATTGATTCATTGGGGAATTCAGACACCAATGGGTTCTCTGAATATATAGGTGCCTCTGCTAGTTGATTTGCAATTACCTATCCTTTGATGGCTTTCCGTTCTACATACTCAATGTCATATTATGTTAGGATCATGACCCATTTAGCCATTCGCCCTATGAGCATTGCTTTAGAAAGTAGATACTTGAGAGGATCTATTTTGGCGATGAGTTTAATCTGATGAGCCAACATGTAGTGCCTAAATTCTTGTGCAGTAAATACCAATGCTAGGAAAGCCTTCTCGATGAATGTGTAATTCAGCTCGTGTCCCACCATTGTTCTATTGATATAGTAAATGGCTATCTCTTTCCCTATTTCATCATGTTGAGCTAAGAGAGCCCCAAGCATTGTTGCTATTGCCGATATATACAAGATTAATGGTTTGTTTTGGATTGGTGGCATAAGGACTGGTGGTGTTACCAAGTACTCCTTGATTTGATTGAATGCATGATCACATTTCTCGTCCCACTTGTATGCTACCCCCTTGTGGAGTAGATGAGAATATGGGATGGCCTTATCTGCTAACTATGTTATGAATCGACGAATGGATTGGAGCCTTCCCTACAAACCCCTTAACTATTTCAATGTCCGTGGTGCTTCCATTTCAAGGATTGCTTTGACTTTTGCAGGGTCTATTTTGATTCCCTTCATTGATACAATATACACTAGAAGTTTCCCTGATTGCACACCAAAGACACATTTATTAGGATTGAGTATAACCTTGTATTCTTCTAGTCTGCCAAAAATAGAGCCTAGTGTTGCTATGTGGTCTTGACACTTTCTTGATTTGGATAATATGTCATCCACACAATCCTCTATAGATTTTTGAATCATGTCATGGAAAATTAGCGTCATAGCTCCCTGGTATGTAGCCCCGATGTTCTTTAACCCAAATGGCATCATGTTCTAGCAGTAAGTCCCCCATGGACAAGTGAAAGTCATCTTATGTTGATCATCTTTGGCTATCATAATCTGATTGTACCCTAAAAACCCATCCATTAATGATAGCATTTCATGTCTTGTCATCATATCCACAATCATGCCTATATTTGGGAGAGGGAAATCATCCTTAGGGCATGCTTTGTTTAGGTCCCTAAAGTCAGTGCAGATACGGATGCCCCCAATGGGCTTGGAAAAAGGTACAAGGTGTGAAACCCATTCTGGATAATCAATTGGTCGTATGAAGCCAGCATCGAGGAGTTTCTGCAGTTCAAGTTTGACTAGTAATGCGATCTGCGGATGCATTTTTCTCAACTTTTGTCTTACTGGTTTTGGCTCTAGATAGATGGCTAGATGATGAACCACAACCTCTGGATCAAGACCAAGCATGTCATCATAGGTCCATGCAAAATTTACTTTCCTGTCTCTCAGAAATGCAACCAGAAGTTCTTGTTCTTCGGTCAAAAGTGACTCTGCATAGAAGGTGATGTGTGGTGTTTCTTCAATTCCTAGATTGACCAGATTGCACTTTTCTGCCAGTACTGATAATTTTTCCTAATGAATAGCACTAAGGGGAAGATTGAATACCTCATCCTTTGGCACCTCAGAAAGGTTTTCACCATCGGATACGTCTAGTTCAATATCAAAACCTACTTTATGATCTCCATATGGTAGAGTATCCCGTAGTCCCATGAATTTTGAGAGAGCCTCATCGTTTTCAAATGTGTCTAAGATAGGTGGTCCTCGTTGGTCACAATCTATCAGTTGGGGGTAGACAAGCTTAAGTTCAGTGGTAAAAAGGGAGGAATCCTCAAATAACATGGGTAAATCAGTGATGGGATCTTCGTCACATACATTGGTTATATCAAAGGTATAGTTATCTAGAGGTAGACCTATGGATATCGGTAACTGAAGAGGAGCTTTGAATTTTTTAATAGGGGAACCTTTGCCAAGAATGGTTATCTTTCTAGGGGTAAATCCAAGACCAAGATTCTTTAGGTGCTTCTCAAGAATAATGGGTTCTAACAAGCCATTGTCATTTTTCCCGAGCTTCTCATTTTTGTTATAGCCCCATCCACACATTAACTATAGTCCTTTATTGTCATCTTCCATGGGAAGATCAGCTACGAGCATTTCATCTCGATACAACAGACTTGATACATCTTTCTCATCAACTACCTCTTTGCTTAGGTCTCCCCACTTTTTGAAGGTAGTGGGTTCTACTATGAAGGTCTAGGATATTGTATCAATTGGTTAGGGTTTCCCATGAGATCTAGGAGATTGAGGTAACTCTCCTATCACAAAGGCACTCTTTTTCATTTTATAGTCTCCACACCCATTATCTTGGATAATAATCTTAATATCGAGGATGTCCGGAATGGAGGGTGTCTTTGTCTCATAAGTGGAGGCTAGGGTGGATGGGTCTAAATAATGATATGTAGGTCCCTCATCATTCTTTGGGACTTGAGGGATCTTGTACTTGGCCTCCAAATTTTTGCAATAATAGAATGGTTCGGGATCACCATGGACTGACTTCTTTGTTTTAATAAGGGAATTTGACACATTGATGGAATGTGGATGCCACGGCTTGCATCCCATGGATCCATGGACACCCTAGGAGGATATTATACGAGAGTTCAAGATCAAGGACTTGGCCTGTAGTCTCCATGATTGTTGGCCCTACTTGAATATGGAGTTGAATGGTGCGTTGAGACACCTGTTCTTGATCATCATAGGCCATGATAGTGATACCTTTGCCTTTCTCAATGACATCTTCAAAGAATCCCAAATTCTTTATTAGCTTGAGGGTATAAATATTTAAGCATGCACCTCCATCCACCAAGAATCATTTGACTTTATTCTTATGGACTAAGACTTCAAGATGGAGTGCACGGTTGTGAGATGGTTGGGTTGGAAGATCCCGCTCAAAGAATGCTAGGAGATGTGGTGTAGTGATGTGTCCGACCATAGCTTGGAACTAGTCTACATCAAGATCTGTTGGGACGAAGGATGTAGCTAATGCTTTTTCTAGGATTTCCCTATGTGCGGGTGAAATTATCAGCAACTCCATGATGGAGATCTAGGTGGGAGTTCTTTTCAATTGATCTAGGACATTATAACCATTAGGGACTGACTTTGGATTGGTGGTGTGTGCCTTAGATGGTTGTGATGGTCTTGGAATGGTAGTTTTGTCACCACGCATGGTGACTCCATAGTCGGCTCTGGATCCTTTGATATTAACAACGCTGACCCACTCATCTAAGGATGCAACAACATGGTCGTAAACATGGTTCACATTATTATACTTTGCATTTCCATTGTTGTTTTCTTTATTGTGATCAGACATCAGATTCGTGTATATTTTAAGATCTTGATTCCCTACGGGTTGTTCAATGGTTATGGTTTTGTCATCAATAAGGTCTTGAATCGGATTTTTAAGTCACATGCAGTTGGTTGTCGTGTGTCCCTTTATTTTATGAAAATCGCAGAGATGTTTCTCGTTATACCATGGTGGTTTAACCTAAGGCTCTTGATAATTTTCATAAACAAAGATTTTGATGAGATTTGCTTGTACTAGTTGTTGTATGACAGACTCAATTGGTTCCCCAAGTGGTGTGTATTTTCGTTTAGGGAGATACTTGTTTCCTAGGGGTGATCCCCCTTTAGTATTCAGGTTGTTGATTGCTTGATTGTTGGGTTGTTGTGATGATGGGTTGGCTTGTGTGTTGTTTTGGTTATTGAATTGCGATTATTGATATGATTGTGTTTGTGTGTTTTTCCTTGGTGCACTAATGATAATTTTGGTGTCAACGACACCATCATTAGTGACATTTTTGTTCTTTGCCCATGTGTGAGGTTTTTCATTGTAACTAGTTGATGGACAATTGTTTTCATAAGTGGGTATCCCTCCTTGTGCTATAAGGGATCTTTCAATGTTGAGTGCCTTGGGGATCAACTGGTCATATGTTGTTATGCATTGCATTTTCAAATGAAAGGACAAGGTCCCTTCAAGATTGGCGATGATAGTCCTGATTTGTTGTTCTTTTGGCATGGCCCACTTGCTCCTGTTGGCCTTGGATTGCCATCGTTGTAAGAAGGATGCAAATGTTTCTCCCTTGGCTTATTTTAGGTCGGACAATTCTTCCAAGCTCATGTCCATGCCTATGTTAAATGAATAGTTTTGTATGAATATGTCCACAATTTCTTGGAACTTTTTAATTCTTGGAGGAAGGTGGGAGAACCATTCCATTGCTAGACTAGCCAAACTCTGAGGGAATAGTCGCATTAAATAAGACTCGTCATATGCAACTTCCATACAGTGGACATGAAATTCTCTCGTGTGATCTTCAGGGTTGCCAATCCCATGATATTTGTCAAATTTTGGTATCTCAAATCCTTGTGGGAATGGAACCATCACAATGCTTTTATCAAATGGATAGGGGCACAAATTCCCTTTTGATTTTTTTGTTTTCCTGATTGTAGGTCTACACTTGTTGTGAGAGAAATTTAATTTGTGCAGATACATCATTTTATGGATTAGGTGGTGGGATGAATGCATTTTGGGGTGGTTTTGTTGCTTGAGTGATGGGTGGGGTGTTTTGTGTGTTCGTGAGAGGCTGCTGCAAGTTTTACTGTGCCAACAACGCTTGTTGGTATGCCTTTAGTTGTTGCTATGCCAACAATGCTTGTTGTTGGTCTTGCTGTTGTTGCACCAACAATGCTTGTTGTTGGGCTTGTAGATGAGCTGCTTGTTGTTGTGCTTGGTATTGTTGAAAAGCTTGTTGATATGCTTGTTGTTGTAACAAGGATTGTGCTTGAGCTTGTGCCTGAGCTTGAGCTTGTTGGGCGGCTTGTGCAGCTTGGGCACGGCTTTGTAGCTTGTGTGGCTTGTTGTTGTTGTAATAAAGATTCTTGCAATTTGTGCTTGTTGTGCTGTGCTTGTGTGGCTTGTTGCAAAACTTGTGTGGCTTGTTGAGCTTGGAATTGTTGGAGTGCCTTTTGATAGGCTTGTTGGGTTGCTTGTAGTGTGATGTTGTATTGATTTTCCATGTTTAGATTTGGTGGTGGAGGTGGAGGATTCAGAATGGTGTGAGATGGTGTGATGAAATTTTGTTGAGGTCGTTGTTGAGGTGTTTGAGTGACGACTATGGGTTGTGTGGTAGATGGTATGGTTGATGTGCTTGGTCCTTGGGAGACCATGTTTTGAGATATTTGAGGTGTTGTAGATGGAGTGATGATTGGTTGAGCCATTTGGATTGGTGCCACCTGGTGTTGCAATATCGTGGCATGCTTGGAGGATTTGGTATGTTGATTTGATTACAATTGGAGGAATGTTTTGACTTGGTTGATTTTGGATTGGTATGTTAGATAAAGGGGGTTTCCCTAAACCAAGGATTGGTGTGGATGTTGATGTTAGAGGGGGAAATGGTGGGAAGATTGGTGGTATGTTTCCTTGAGGAAGTGATGATGAGGCATCAAAGGTCCCCCCTTTTCCAAATAGACCCACTTGTCCTTGTGATGTCATGGGGAGAGAGACTTGTGTATCAAGAGAATATGTTGATAATGCGACGAAGGTGGATGAATTGTTGGTGTCATGAAAAATGAGTGGAACATAAGGATGCTTTGTGTCTTTAGGGACAATATTTGGTAGACCCAAGATGGTGTTTGTGTCAAAGTTTTGGTTATTTACAAGGGGATGTGTTTGAAGAGTGTGAAGCAATGAACTCCCCTTGGTAATCATGGGTTGACATGGAGCATGAGATGATGTTGGTTGTATGATGGTGAAATCTACATTTTTCTCAAAACAAACAGCACACATTAGCATGTTAATTTAAAACAAAGAAAATAACAACATCCATATGAAATGGTACATCAATGCTTTCAAATGCAAACAAATGATAAATGCAAGCTAAATGAGCACATGAAAAACATGAAGTAGGTCATCTCATATTGGATTGGTACTTCCATGGAAAGAAGCCCTTTCTCTTGATTAAGCTCCATGATGGAAAAATGATATGTTGATGATCAAGATGATGAATGGACAAAATCAATTCTCAAACCAAGAGAGTGACTTTGCATAAAAGTTGTGGAGGATTTGCTAAAGAATGAGGCCTCTATTTAAAGATTTTCAAATGTTGAGAGTGCCAAACATGGAGGATGTGGGACTAAAGATTCAACCAATGATAGGAGGCCACTTGTCAAATGGTGATAGGCCAATGGATGTGCAAGATTTGGGAAGTGTGCCCATGAGAGGGAGAATTTGAATTCAAATTTGGCAATAAATTTAGAGAGGGGGACAAGAAAAAGAGCAATAAATGCAATGTTGGAGGGACAAATCAACTTGTCATGTTTTTCAAACCTTGAGGGAATATTCCCCATAAATGCCATGTTGAGTGAAAATGAGGGTTTAAATAAATCAATAAATGGATTTATTTGTGCAAGTGG
>VDFB02031256.1:0-25368 GCA_007258455.2 Sequoia sempervirens | reverse complement strand
TAATCCTCCTCCACATTCTACAACTTGAGCAAACTTATTTCATCTTGAATGGATCCTCGCAAACCATTAGGTATCTTGCAACTTGCTCATCCTCATCTTTAGTATGGTCTTCCCAAATACTCAATCGATAGAAATCTTTAGTGTAATCTTTGACAATAGTCTCTCTTTGCTTCAAGTTTTGTAATTTCCTAAACTAACTTATCTGATAGTCTGTAGGCATGAACTTTTCCTTCAGTTTGTTCACCATCCATTCCCATGATTTTATCTTCTCTTTTCCTCTTCATTGTCTATTAGTTTACAGATGATCCCACCATAGGGATGCATGCCTCCCCAAATTTTTGTATGCATATTTCACTTTCTTTTCATCCTCAGTACCTTCAAATTCAAAGGACTTCTCTATCTTAGTGATCGAACCCAACAACTCATTGGAATTCAAGTTCTCCTTATACTTTAGATGTTAAAAACGGGGTCTAGTATTTATTCAGGTTAGGGCTTGAATGAACATCTCTTGACCTTGATCAAAATTTGGTTGTTTTCCTTTAGCTTCAACCTATTCTTCTTCTTCGTCATCACTCACATCATTGACATGATGAACTCTTTGTTGTGCATTCTTCATAGCTTCTAATTTGACTACAATCCCTCTCAACATTTCCACCAAGATAGGGTCTATTTCTTTTCACATCTCTTGTCCTCAGCCTCATCCTCTTTATGCCATCTTACATAAGTCCTCTTCAGTTGTGGGTCTCCTTCTTGCTCACTTACCCACAACAAATTCTCTATAGGACTTTATAAATGCTTGACACTTTCCCAAGAACAAACCTTTCTTTGATACCACTTGGTGCAACTAAGCTCGAAGGTCCTTTTGAGGCTATCAAAACTTGTAGCTAATCATAGATTCACACATAGGAAGATCAAAAGGAATGCATAGGAAATAAAATTTCTTCTATTATTTCAGTAATAGATTACATTCTAGGTATTCTCTTCAAATTAACACTCTATTCATCACTTCACCATGCTTGATTTCCTTCCTTATAGTACTACTACTGCTACATATTGTTTTTATTTCCTTAGGGTGGCCATGCACGTTCCCACTCTTAGGTCAAATTTTTTGGAATTGTCTAAGCATCATATTGTTACATCATTATTAGTGGCTGACTGAGTTGACCAACTAAGATGGCTTCCACAACAACAATGTGGAAATCCATTGAATCACATTCTGCAAGGTGTCACTATCCACCGTCGTTGAACAATGCATGAATTGTACAACACAAGAAATTGAGTCCAACATCACTCCATCATTGAGACCCCAAATCACCTCCCACCAAAATTAAAAAGTCTTGTCGACAAGTACCTTGCACACCAATCATCATCCTATCAAGGAGACTTAGGTTTGAGTCCCCACGATACTAGCATGTCTCACTGAACAAACACATCAAAGCATCGAGAAGGAAAAAGAGAGGGTTCTAATGATAGAACACACTCCTGCTAACAAGAACACCAAACAAATACATATTAGACCATTGTGGGGACGACCAACCAAGTACTAGTGATAGGCATAGGTTCCATCGATGACACACACCATTAGACCATTAGAAGGATATAAGACCTTGTCCTGCTGATGAGAAGTCCTCACGCCGATGACAAAGTAAAACCATCAATGTGTGGCTAAGACATGGGGACAAGTCACGCCGATGAAACAATGTCGTGGCGATGGAACACTATTAACTACACACTTGATATTTCCATTGATGAATCATTAGAACATGAAGGATAGTCACACCAATAGAACTAAGTCTTGCAAATAGAACATGTACACCCAAAATTTGATCAAAGAACATAGGAGAATCATGTAGGATTGTTCTTGGCCCTAGATATTCCTACATCAAAGTCTTTATGTAAGTCTATGATTTAATTGAAGGACTTGTAATATATGGAATGGTAACATAATTAGAATTTCATTTCTACATGATTTAAGAATGATTTATTATCTAATAAGTTCTTTAAAATTAATACATTCCTTTGTGTTAATATTAAATTAAATAATCTATGGTGGAGGTTGTAAATATATAATCACCTAAACATTGATAAATTATCTTTTGAATCTCTTTTTCTATAAAGTTGTTGTTGCACTTAAAAAATATATTTATATAAAAAAAATTATAAATAACTTAACCAATGCTTTGAAATAGTATTAATAATCCAACCATTAGATAACATTTCTTAAAAATAGATTTTGATCTCAAGTAATAATTATGATGAGATGCATTCTTATAGTTGAATGAATAATACAAACATGATTTGATTTTGAAGAATATAATATGTATACCTCTTAGTTGGAATTTTAATATAAAATATGATTACATGCAACCTATCCTATATATATATATATATATATATATATATATTAGGAATGGTGTCCCAACCTTGCATCCTAATTTTAAGAACAAAATGTAATGCCCAAAACTCACCAACACAAAATTCAGCTAAGGACAAAACACAAATACCAAAATTTTGTTTAACAACTCAAGAGAAACTCACAAAAGTATGCTTTTCAGGAAAGTATGGGGAATCTAAGGGGCCAAACCTAATTCCTCGGGGGCTCATCTCTGATGGCCTTGTCTACGTATGCGCAACGCAGAGGAATTGTAGTTCCACAACATGGACTTCAACCATCACACATATGGTTGACTAACAAAGGGGTATCATCTACTGGGTTAAAAAAAAACATAACACCAATCCTAATCATAGCACTAACCCATACACCGAAGGTACTATACACAATTAAAAAGAAGAATCATAATCCAAAGAACCTTGACTATAATTGTTGGATTAACGTTGATGGAAGATTTCCCAATTGTCACATTATAAAAGCCTATATCTTAACGATACCTTAGGTAATATTTTATTAAGGAATACATCAAGTGAAGTTTTAATTACAAACCTATCATATAATACTAATCAAAATATTACACTCTAGCATGATTTACCAGTAACATTTAAGACCCTATTACATCCATGAAACATATTTTTTATTTTGGTTTACAACAATATTAAACAAATACACTAACTAATTCAATATTTTTAATCAACCTCATTCCTTTATACAAATGTTATCAAATATTACAGTTGAGATATTCTTAATACACAAAACAATTCTATTAAAAATAAATAAATAAATAAATAAAAAAAACAATAATATTCCAATTATCTAATAATTTTTAGCTTGTTGATTTTAGCAGAAAAATGGCAGAGTTTGAACGGTCATAACTTTCACATTTCTTACCCAAATTTTAAAATTCAAAATGTTTTGGAAAGGTGGAAGGACAAGGAATAAAACCTAGTAAGCCTTTGAAATAATTTTAAAACATGCATGAGTAGTTTCTTTTCTACAACTCAGCTCACTTTTTTCCTACAGAACAGTTGACAATTTATTCACATTTTAATTTTTTTTTTTAATAGACACTATAGGCATTTAAAATTTGCACTTCAAAATACAAATAGAGATATAATTTATAGATAAATTAAAGTTTAACTTGTCATAAGATGTTTTAACTTTCTATCAAAATATTACATATAAAATAAGAAAGTATAAAATATGCTATTCATTGTTAATACAAACATTGATGCAGCCAACAAACTTAAGTATCAATTAATCATTTCATTTAATTCTCTTATGACAAACAATCCTAAGAAATCGAAAGACTAAAGAAATCTCATGAATTCTTTTAGTTATGAAACTAAAGATACAGGTTTTGCTACTGTTTTAAATCTTTCCCTTCAACCATTATTCACAATTATCCTTAATAGAGATATATTTCTTTATTCACTTATTCATATATAAATTTATATATTTATGGTTGTATATATATATATATATTTATTTATAGTTGTTCTCACAACATCTTATATACTTATATAAATCTCAATACATTTATATTCTCAATAGTATAAGAATATGTTCAGAAGGAGAATGATGTACATGAAATACTGAAACACTGCTAACTATAATGACAACCCCCACAGAATAGTCTATTATTTTCTTTATGAATTTTGATTCTGTAATGATCAGATATAAAGTAGCTGCAACTACAACCAGTTTTGTAAACTTGGATATTTCAAAATATAGGAATTGTATTTAGGGACAAGCATGTATAATTTTGAGCACATATTCATGTGACTTAAAAGTGAAATTACAAAAGTGAAATAACAAAAATGGAAATATAAGAAATTAAATTTAAGTAAAACAGATGATTTGGGGCAAGGTATGGATATCCATCAAAGCATAATGCAAATTCTTTGGTAGTCTTGTTTACAAACTGTGATAGAATAGATAAGGCTAGGAAAATAACTCTACACAATGAAACATATATGGATTTGCATTTATAAGACAAATGAATACACATATATAAAAACAAAGAATCAATTCTTTCATTTAGCCAATAGAATACTTTTAAGATAAAATAAAACAAAGAAAAATAATTTATAAGATTTATAAGATTTGCATTAGAAGACTCCATACCTAGCTGCGCAAGCTTCAACAAGAATTCAAGTTATCAGACAACAAAAAAATAATGTTCACAATCGCTCAGCTATTTCAAAGAGGATTGTTGTCTTCCTCACCCTAGACTTTAATTGTGACAAAAAGAGTTCTCTGTCTTCACAACAGGTAATATTATTCTGACAATAGCAGCTTCCTCTAACTGTTGCATGTGTTTTTTTCTTTTCTTTTCCCTTTGCACAGAGCATCATAAGTCGCCTCCACAGTTCCAATTTTTTGAACATCCATCCCCCATTCAATTCAGCCAGAGATTCACCATATCCACAAATAAGGTAGATGACTACACATTTTCCCCCCTTCTGTTCCATATGCATCTTCCAACGTTTATTTATTTATGTGCAGAGTCACCATCCCATAGCAACCATTCATGCCTAGCGATAACTTCCTTTCATCTTCCTTTAATTGGTGTTAATAACTCCATATTTACTCTCCTTCCTTCATACCGCTTGGTAATCTTTTTTTTTCCTTCATATCTTCCATTGATAGTTTTAATATCCAGAGATTTGAGGACAGCCATCTGGCTATGAAGAAAATCTTACACAAAAGCAAGGAAAGCAAGGAAAAACACTTTAAAACCATGACTAACGCCCAAAAGATAACTACACACGTTTGCAGGTTTTATCAGGTTATCTTCACCGCATTCATCATTTATTTCAAACTTTAACCCTTTAAGGAATTCTTAGCCAATTCGTGTGGTACTTTAATATTGCCATTGGCTTTTATATTGTTATCAACCACTCTTAATTTTAGCGGATATTAAATAATAATAAATTAGATTAGGGAAAAAGCCATGTTTTGTGGGTGGGCATCACATTTTTTTTTGTATTACACATGGCATATCATGTATGACCTAAAATTGGTTAGAATGTAATCAAATAAAATATTTTTAAGGTGTGGGAAGTTTCTATTTAGAGCCCCACATTTATTTTTTTCCTCCACTAAAAGCCTTTGTTTTAAAATATGGATCTCTTAAGTTCTCTTAATGATAATTAAAAATTGAAAGAATCTACTTTTCCTTGGTGTGGGGAGACTACTAGCTTTTAAAAATAAAATAGATAGTTAATAATATCACCTTTAAAAAGGAAAGCATTTTTTTATTTTTATGTTAAATGGATTCTTTTGTCTTTTCCTTAAAAGTATATATATATATATATATATATGTATATATAATTAATTAACTTTGTATATAACAAATATGAATTAAAAAATGCTATATAAAAATTAAATAAAAGAAATAGATAAATAAATAAATACATTATTATGGAGGGTAAAATTAATTGGAAAGAAATTAAATTAAAGAATGTTATGTTTCAATTCTTTTTCTTTTTATATATATATTAAAAAATGTAGCATTAAAAATAAGAGATAAATTTTTTAACACATATTAGTATTTCATGGAAGCCTTGAAATCAAAAAGACATTATGCATGAGAGAATCTATGTATAAGGTTCTTTCTACAAGAATACAAATGCAAATATATTTGATTCCCTAAACTATATATGTATATATATGCTATAAGAATCATAATATCATAAGAATTGTAAAATTTATGCATGTATGTATCATACCTTTATTGTTCAACCATGTTGTTAGGAGTCTTGGAACCCATATCTGTCATGGTGCTTTAGATGCAATATAGGTAGTGGCTTGGTGACCTTACATTCTCCACCCCTTATATATGGACTTCCTCGTGGAAGTCCTTAAGGATGGGGAGACTTGACTTCAATATAGAAACACAGATGGATAAGAATAATCTTCTGATTGTAATTTATAACTTAAAATGATACCTTAAACTTTTACACTATTTAATATAGTAAAATGACATTATATCAAACCATACTATAACTCAAGGAGTTAACACTTTTATATAAAGGGAGGATCCCTACAGGATCGGTCTTGGCCCTAGATGTTCCTACATCAAATTCTTTATGTAAGTCTATGATTTAATTGAAGGACTTGTAATATATAGAATGGAAACAAAATTAGAATTTCATTTTTACATGATTTAAGAATGATTTATTATCTAATAAGTTCTTTTAAATTAATGCATTCATTTGTGTTAATATTAAATTAAATAATCTATGGTGGAGGTTGTAAATATATAATCACCTAAACATTGATAAATTATCTTTTGAATCTCTTTTTCTATAAAGTTATTGTTGCACTTAAAACATATATTTATATAAAAATTATAAATAACTTAACCAATGCCTTGAAATAGTATTATTAAATCAACCATTAGATAACATTTCTTAAAAGTAGATTTTGATCTCAAGTAATAATTATGATGAGATGCATTCTTATAGTTGAATGGATAATACAAACATGATTTGATTTTGAAGAATATAATATGTATACCTCTTAGTTGGAATTTCAATATAAAATATGATTACATGCAACCTATCCTATATATATATATATATATATATGGAATGGTGTCCCAACCTTGCATCCTAATTTTAAGAACAAAAAATGTATAAATTTAGAGCAAAACAAAGAAACTCAAATTCTAGGCTACAAAAATCACTTTTGATATCAAAAATATTCTTTGATAGGTAAGAATAAACTACATTATTTTTTTGAAATGTACCCTTTCATAATAAATAATTAAAACTAGAGGAGATTAATCTTCTTCTAAAATTAAATTTTACGGCCTTTAGAATTTGTGATTTCAACATTAGAAATATAAGAGCATCTATGGATAATAAGAGAGATTTTATACTATTTCAAGATTTGTGATGTGATTTTAAAAATATCATATTGAACTTTTAAACAAAGAAAAAGGGTCCATCCAATGTTGATGAGTAGATTATTACAGATTTGTAACAAATTTTCATTACATTTAGCTTGTGGAATCAACATTGGATTCACACACTATAATTTTAACTAAGGAATTAACTACTATATTTTGGGTTTTTTTTTAATCACAACTTCATGAATTTCTTCTCCTATCTAATGTGTTCTTGAGATAATGGTTTTGAGAGTGAGTTTTGTAGGTACTACTATTCTACTAGAATTAATCTAGATATCTTATTGATTATAAATATATAAAGTCTTGGATTCTTAAGTTTATTGTAATTATTTATTACTAGATAATACATTGAGTTACTTTGCAATGTATAATTTTAAACTTGAAAGTGTTTTCCCTATATAAATAATTATGCTCTAGCATATCAATTTTGTATTTATTTTCATAAAACTATATTAATTTAATACAAATGTCCTCTCATACTATAGAGCTATACTTTCTATATTGACTTATTTTTATAGTAGCGTAATTAATGTTATAATGGTTTAAGAGAATAAACTATCATTACAAGACAACACATATTAAATTGAATTTAGAGGAATAAAAATACTATTTCTTATCAAATGTAATAATGTTATATATGTGCTAAGCAAAGGTTCATGGATTAATTCTATGACCTACAAACAATTTGATCTCATGGAGTAAAGTTTAGGTACTAAGATTGTGGTAGTGATAATAATAAAATATATTATTAAATTGTTATAAATGGTCAAGTATTATATGAGTGGATAATTCCTATAGTTGCACTAGCTAGCTATGACACTAGAAGAGTGAAAGTAAGGATATTAAATCCTTCAATATGGAATAATATGTTGAATATAGCATAACCAAGGGTAATGAATATTCACCAATGACATACTTATGTAGTTTTAACCTAAAATAAGGAAGGAAGTTATAATATTAATATAAAATACTTTAATTTTTGTAGAAAATGCATAAGAATGGATATCTAAGAGGTCAAATATTTGATTGGCTAAAGATATGTTGCAAGTTGTTTGCCCTTGGTCTCCTTGTGCCATGTTGTGCAACTCTTAGGTTCATGGCGTGGCTTAACCACCTCTCGTGGATTCATTATCTTTGGAGATTATATCGAGCATTAATAGGTTGATATTTTGGTGCAACGATAGTTCTTTCTTTGCAATGATTTGTATTAGAGATTAGGTCAAAGGTTCGAAACCCTTGCTTGAATTGGGGGGATTGTTGCAAGGTTTGCACCTCTAGTCTCCTTGTGTTATACTATGCAATGCTTGGGTTTGTTACATGGCTTAACCACCTCTCATGGATTCATTAACTTTGGCAGTTTCTTGAGCATTAGTAGGTCAATATTTTGGTGCAATGATAACCATCTTTGCAACAAGATATGTAGTAGGTAGTTAAGAAAATACTTGAAAATGGTAAAATACTTGACTAAAATAATGAATCAATAGAAGTGGAAACTAGTACTTGGGTTAGTCTCTAAATCAAAGTAAATTATATTCTATTAATAGAAATACATGATATCTATTTGATATCTATTTTTTTTGTTTGACAATAGTTTTGAAAAATATATATAAGAGGACTAATTATGATTATCTTGATGATTTTTCTAATAAGTACACTATATAAAGTTGGAAGTATGCTTGTAGTTATGATGGATAGATAAAACATAATACTATGCCTAATCATCCAAACAAGTGCATCAAGAAAACAACTTCTTTGATGGAGGAAAAATGATCTATAGATTATCATTTAAGCATAATTATGTTTAAATAATTTTATTCTATACATGGTGATCCCACAATACTGGTTTACAATTTCTGATAAATCTTGATTTTTGCTGAAATGACATATTTTTAGAAAATATAATGATTTAAGCCTTGAAAAGTTCCATTTAAAGGATTCCAATTGAAGAGGGTTTGATCAAACCACCTATATCAAACCCCTTGGATAAACCCCACTAATTTTAAACCATACCTATAATGAGTCTCCTTTACACCTATCAAAATGTGATTAAAAAACCACTTTTGATTTACCTTTTGGGGATCAAATGAATTCTTTTAAAAATATTTTTTTGTAAGTATGTAGTCCTTATTATAAGCTTCCCAAAAGTATAATTTTAAATAAATTTAATTTTATTATTATATTTATTTTTTATTTCTTGTGAATGTAGGTTTTTCACCGAAAAACAAGCTCCTTGTTTTGCACATGTGGAAAAATAGAAAATTATCATTTTTTTGAAAAATATCAGTGCACTAGATATTGAAGTCCTTGATTGAACAAAAAAAAAAGAATTTCAATACATACAAAAAAGGTTATGCTGTATATAGTCCTCCTATGTCTAAATTGTAATTGGTTTCACTTCAAAACTTGATTAAGAAAAAATATTGAATAAAACACTATGAAACCAAATGAAAGCGCTAGATATTGTAGTTACAAATCTAAATTTGAAAAAAGTAGAATTTTGTCCTTCGTGAAAAAAAAATTATGTTTTATATGGTGAGCATCACTCCTTGAAAATTATGTTTAGTAACAAAAACTAGTTTTTGAAGGAGATGGAAAAAGAAGTACAATTTGATTCCAAAATTTTTGAAAAAAATATATTTAAAATCTATAGAAAAAATGTCATAAATCACTAGTTTGCATCATCTTCAAATCCCTCATGGTTTAGCTGCTATAAGTGTCTGAAAGTGAAGATTTAGTTATAAAAAATAGGTCAATGTCCAGTTTGGCCAAAAATTGTAAACCAGTATTGTAGGATCACCCTACGGTTTAAAAAAATACATCAGATATGTTGGGAGATAAAATTCATAATTATTTTATGTAAAATACTAGTGTAAAATCCTAGAAGAATTATTAAGATGATTGCAATTTCCAAGGGTTAGAGCCACTTAAATCATTTAAAGAAAATCAAGATCATATGATTCTTTTGATAAAGTATCATAGTAATTAATCATAACATAATCCAGAGCATAATTATCATGTGTAATAATCTAGTAAAAATATTTGATATGTTTAATTTCTAAAAAATTAATGAGTATAAAGTCTATGAAAAAAATTGAATGGATATATGAACTATAGTAAAATCCTTGAAATCTCATGTGCTAGTCAATAATGTTGTCAACCTAATTCCTCAATGTACGTTGTCTATATTCTCCCTAGCACTCAACAAAGTTCACCATATTGTTAAAAATAATAAAGGAATAGCTTTGTACATCCTAATAAAATCTACTAATGAAAAAATTAACAAAGGCCATTAGAGGAGGTAATTAGAAAACCTAAACCATCCTAGTGACTTTCAAGGATTTGTAGGCTTCAATGGCCTTGTGGTAACTTGAAATGTTTTTGATAAAAGGATAACCATGTTTTGAATGGACCCAAAACCATTTACAACAGGTTTTGAATGGATCTAAAACCATCAGGTTTTGAAGGGACCCGAAACCCAAAAAAGGATGGCCATGTAATGCCCCTGCCACGCAACCCTAGGGGAAGTTGCATACTACAACCAATTTCACTAAAAAATTTTTTTTCATAACAATTACAAGTATGATAACAACACAACGCCAACAATCCCCTAAGGTTGCGAGACACGATATAATAAATCAAAGTTTAAAACAACATACATGAAATGAATTATAACAATATTCACTTAATCTAATGTAAGCACATACATTCCATACATGAGATTTCCATTTAGACCATGAGATCCTTCTTAGTTCCAAGACAAAAGTGATATAATTACATTTACATCTCTCATTCCCAAAATGAGGCAAATCAATGACATAATTGTATATTACAATTCCCACCTCGATAAAATGAGGGGTCAATAAAATACAAAGCACTAACATAAATGAAACCAAGGTAGCCACTGAAATCTCACGAGCTCTCCAACATGAAAGTCTCGCCCACAAAAGATAATGCCAACACAACGGAGTATAGTGCACGTTCCACCCAACCATGTGAAACCCGAAGGCTCACCCCCCGTGCTAGGAGATAGTAACCAGGGTTTCAGATCAAGACCAACAACCTATAATCATGGGCAGTATGACTAACTAGAAAATGAAAGGAACAAGAGAACACATAACCTTAACGCAGAATAATGCTTCCAGATTCTAATTACATGATCCCACCACGACATAAACATACTGCCGACTTAGGAGAAGCGTCATCACAATGTCGCATGGGATATCCCTGCAAGTCTTCCTAGGTCCCTACTTCATCATGATATCCTAGCAACTTCTAACAACTCTACTTCCACATGCAAACCAATGCGGAATCAGTTATCTTTCGAAGGGACAAGATAACGATCTTGCCATTCCAGGCCTTCCCGTCTCATCCCAAGCCTATGCAAGCACTTGCATCCATGAGTGAGGCAAAATTAATCTTTTTAAATGTTGGTACCTCCTATGCTAATTAATTGGTTTAAGTTATCACTGGATTAACCAACTTACATTGAGATCTCCTGGCACCACTTTGTGTGCCGGCCCCCAATGCAAGCCACTTCTCTAAGACAACACGTGGAACTATGCCACCACAAAAAGGTACTCAAATGAAACCTAGGGATAATGAATCCCTAAACACGACTTAAAGTCAACCTATCCCGCCCAAGGTAATCAGATAACAAGCAGAACTCAAGTACGCACTACCCATGGCAACGAGGTTGATTGACATACTACTGACCTCAAGACACATAAAGGACAGTTCAAACTAGAAGACTCACGAGGTTTGACTCAAAATCCAACAAGAATAAGCACTCCACGATGAAAAAAGTATGCAAAACAATATAAGGTAACCTACCTTCGGATTTCGTAAATCTAATCATTCATTACATCAATGCATTTAAACAACTTAAAACAACTATGTTCTTGCATATCACGTAAAGGTATGAAAATTCGTATGATTCTTGTTGACACAATACATATAATAAATTAAGTCAATCATTCTACGTTAGGCCTCCATTTCCTATATCTAGTTTCGGGTCTGACCCTTTTTACGAATATCTCATATCAAATTAAATTACTTTTTCCACTTAAAGAAATAAATCATCTTTCAAAAAAAAAACACACACACTCATCAATTATATATATATATCCTTTAAAATATATCTATAATTATAATTAATTTCAACAAAAGAAAATTACCTCACCCTTTAAAAAAATACTAAACATATATATATATATATATATATATATATATTAAGTATATATAAATATATAACAAAAAATTATATCCCAATTTCATAAACACAAAACATTTAAACTAAAATGAAGATATTATAATATATATACAATAACATATAATATAATATGTATATAATAAAATTATATATATATTATAATATATATTATAAAATATATATAAATACATTATAATATACAAATTACTAATTAACAAATAAAAATAAAACATAAAATAAAAGAAATTTTAATTCAAACAAAAACAAACCCAAAAGGGTTTGACCCTGAGCTCCCCACGCCGCCCGGGGAAGCCGCGGCAGGGGAGACTAAGGTTTCCTTTGTACCGCTGCTCTTTCCAGACAGGGAGCCGCCAGGAAGGCACAAGGCCGCTTTCATCAAGGCCTCAAAGCACGGGTTTGGTTGCCGCCAGGTTTCATATACCTCAAAAAAACGACTCTTCTTTATTAAACCGCATAATGTGATTTCATTTAAACACGTAATTTATTTTTACCGGCTGTAAATAAATTTAAAACCATTTGATGCTATATATGCATATATATAAATATATTGGCAATAATATACATATATGTGCATATATGGGCCATATTATTTATATACACACAGCCATGAAAGGATCAGAAAAAGCATTTTAACTACCCGTGATTGGCAATACAAATTTTCTCAGAAACAAAATAAGACTTCCATGGAAACCTCCAAATTTGACACAATTTTTTTTTTGAAATTTCATCTAAGTTGAAAAGGGATTTTCCCCAACCCAAATTTTTTATAAAACCTCAATGAATCTTTCAAATTTGTTTCCAGATTTCCCATTAACAGCTTGAGGATAATTTTGGTTCAAATTGTTTTCAAACACAAATTTTCTAAACTCCCATTTTCAAGTTTGAATTATGAAGCTATGAGGGGTTTAAAATCTTAAAGTTGGAATTATCCAAATCCACATTTTAGCCATTTACAAACCAGATTTTTTGAAATAAAAATTGCATAGAGAAGGGAAAAAATAGAAACCTTTTGTTTTCTCCTAGCTTTTCGAAGAACCCTTTAATGGAGATTGTGCTCTTCCCAATCTTTTCCACCACCAAGCTTTTCCAAATCCTCCTCAACAATTCTTTTCCAAAAATTCTCCAAGTTTTTCCTCTTCCTCTCTCTCAAATTTCCAAATTTAAAAAAAAAGATCATTCAAAAAAAACCAAGCATTTTCCTTATGGCCTCCAAAGAAAGATCAAACCCCTAATTTGGCCACCCACCAAAGTTATTGTAAACTTAGATATTTTTTGGACATTTCATTTTTTGAAAACAATAAAACAATCATATTTTCCCTTTTTAAATGCATAAGCCCATTGAAATTCAAATTTCATTTATTCCACCATGCTAGCTAAATTTATTTTATTACCCAAAATTTAATCCAACTATTGCATTTAAAATAAATCATCATTCAATTTATTTTTTTAAATTTTTTTTTCTAAATTTTATTTTCCTACAAGAGGAATGCAACACAACTTCGAAATATATATACATTTTCTTTTGTCTCTTCATTTAATAATGCTAACACCTTTGGACTTAATTTACTTAATCCATAATAAATCTAATTCCCGGTTAAATTATTTACCAATTGCATTAAATCAACTAATAAATCAATGAGCACTCTATTATGCATTTTTGGCAATAAAATTAAATAAAGCAACGCCGTTTAACAAGGAAATTTAAATCATGCATGCAAAGGGAGACAAGATGACAAGACCAATAGCTTAACCCAACTGACAACCTGATGACCCACTATGGCTAGGGTGATGTCACGACACAGAAACCCAAGCTACTATCTCCCAATCATTTCCGTTGAACAAGGGACATGCTCAGACCTGTGAAATCAGGTGGAGTCAATGTCCGGTACCTGCATCCTGCACACAACCCGAGTGTCGAACATGCATTCATATATATATATAAACATCAAACACACCGTGAAGAGGAAGTCGCGGAATCACAGGGCACTCGCGTGCGAGTGATGTGATCCCGTCCCCTTCACCAATACAATATCGCTAACTGACATCTCTAATCATTACTTGCAAAATCAAAACATAAAGCATCAATAATTCACATACATGATAATTTAATCCATAACATGAAATAATAACATCATCTGATAAAAGTACCATCACATCAAAACATAATGTTTACATCGCTCAATAATTAGTGATCAAAAGTTACCAAGTTTATAACCAACGTGCTAACAGGGCAAAATATACATAACGAACATTGTTCGATCAAAATAACAAAATGAAGGGGTGTTACATCCTCCCCCCCTAGGGTCAGGCTTACTCCTGGAAGCCTGCGAACAAATAGGGATAAAGTTCCCTCATCCTAGCTGCATCCTCCCAAGTGGATGATGAGTCATCCCTAGGATCCCACTGGATCCTAACCTGATCAATATCTCGCCCTCGAAGAGTGAGCATTCTGCACTCCACCATGGCCACAGGCTCCAAAGCCAGCTGCCTGTCCTCTACCTGCAAAGCATTCCAATCAAGGACATGAGAAATATCTAGATGGTATGGCTAAAGAACTGATACATGAAATATATCGTGCACATGCGAGAGACTGGGCGATAAAGCAAGACGGTAAGCAACAGGACCAATCTTCTCGAGAATCTCGAAGGGTCCAACAAAGTGAGGCGCCAACTTAGAGCCTTTTCCATAACGGATTAGACTCTTTCGTGGATGCACACGCAAGAAGACTCTATCGCCTACGGAAAACTGATGATCCACTCTATGCGCATTCGCATACTTCTTCTTCCTATCCTGTGCTGCCACCAAGTGCTCTCTAATCCTATCCACCTGCTGCTCCATATCATGCAACATCTCAGGGCCCAAAGTTACTCTGTCCTCTAGCCGATCCCAGCTCAAGGGAGTGCGACATGGTCGCCCATACAATGCCTGGAATGGAGCCATACCGATAGAACTCTGAAAGCCATTATTATAGGCAAACTCTACCAAATAGAGATAGTCTTCCCATTGCGTCTGTTGGTCCATCACATACATACGCAACATGTCTTCGAGGATCTGATTGACCCTCTCAGTCTGTCCATCTGTCTCTGGGTGGTAAGCTGAACTGAAGTTCAACTGTGTTCCCATCGCATGCTGTAATGATGTCCATAGAGCTGAGGTGAACACCGGATCCCTGTCAGAGATAATCCGACGTGGAATACCATGCAACCTCACTATATCCTCCATGAACACTCTAGCTATTGATGATGCAGTATAGGAAGAGTGCATAGGTGAGAAGTGTGCTACCTTCGTCAACCTATCCACTGTTACCATAATTGCATCATGCCATCTCGAAGAGTTAGGTAACCCAACAATGAAATCCAATGAGATTATATCCCATTTCCATTCTGGTACTAAATGTGACTGCAAAAGCCCTACTGGATGCTGGTGTTCGGCCTTTACCCGCTGACACTCAATACATCTCGACACAAAATCCGCAATATCTCGCTTCATCCCTGGCCAAAAATATAACTGACGCAAATTTGCATACATCTTCTTCACCCCTGGATGGGTTGAATAAGGTGCACGATGTGCTTCAGTCATGACCAAAGCGTGAAGCTCACATGATGGGGGAACGTATATGCGTCCCGTGTGTCTCAATATCTCATCAGCATCTAGAGAGTATCCCGAATATCTACCCTCAAGGGGTCTTCCTACCTCTATTACCGATCTAACATCCTAATACCAACTGCCGGCTGGGAGGGCAGAAAGAATCCGACTCCGCAAATCAACAATAAGAGTCAACTCAGATATCTCATGCCTTCGCCTACTGAGGGCATCTGCAACCACATTCTCCTTCCCTTGGATATACTTCACCTCAAAGTCATATTCACAGAGAAACTCCATCCATCGCCTTTGCCTGGCATTGAGGTTGGGCTGCGTGAAGATGTACTGAAGGCTCCTATGATCACTATGCAGCTCAAACCTATGCCCAAGAAGAAAGTGCCTCCATCTCGTCAATGCATGAACCACTGCTGCCAACTCAAGATCATGGGTAGGATAGTTTAGCTCATGATCCTTGAGCTTGTGTGACTCATATGCAATGACGCGACCTTCCTGCATCAATACTGCTCCTAATACCTCCAAGGACGCATCCGTACAAACTACAAAGTCCCCAATAGGATCCGATATTGCAAGTATAGGTGCACTGGTCAACTTCCCCTTAAGACACTGAAAGGTGGTCTCACACTTCTCAGACCACTCAAACCTCTTTCCTTTCCTCTGAAGTGAGGTGATAGGATGCCCTAGCCTCGAAAAGTCCTGCACAAAGCGCCTGTAATAACCCGCTAGCCCCATGAAGCTACGTATCTCGGCCACATTCGTGGGTGCAGGCCAATCTAAGATCGCTTGGATCTTTGTAGGATCCACTGAAATACCCTCTCCAGAGATCACATGACCAAGGTATTGAACCTCAGTCCTAAAGAATTCACACTTTGACAAGTTAGCATACAGCTGATTATCTCGCAAACATTGCAATACCTGTCACAAGTGCTCCTCATGTTCCTCCATTGTTCTAGAATATACCAAAATATCATCTAGGAACACAAGAACAAACCTATCAAGGTATGTACGAAATACCCCATTCATAAGACTCATGAACACTGAGGGTGCATTCATCAAACCAAATGGCACAACCGTGAACTCATAGTGACCATACCACGTTCGGAACGTGGTCTTATTAATATCTGACTCAAAGATTCGAAGCTGATGATACCCTGACTTGAGATCAATCTTCGAAAAGATGGTAGCACCCTTGATCTGATCGAATAGATCGTCAATCCTAGGAAGAGGATACCGATTTTTGATGGTCATTTTGTTCAACTGTCGGTAATCAATGCACAACCGAAGTGAACCATCCTTCTTCTTTACGAAGATGATAGGTGCTCCCCATGGAGAAACACTAGGGTGAATGAAACCCTTCTCTAGCAATTCCTCAAGCTGCAACCGAAGTTCTTTTAGCTCCTGGGTAGTCATACGATAGGGAGCTCGTGAAATGGGCTCTGATCCAGGTACCAAGTCTATCTTGAAGTCAATGTCCCTTTGAGGGGGCATCCCTGGAATCTCATCTGGAAAGACATCGGAAAATTCTTGAAGGATGGGGTGACTATCAAGAGAAACCTTCTCTTCTCCACCTCCTAGACCCAAATCACCCACGGTAACAGCGAATAATTGGCAACCCTGCCGCAAACACCTTCTCAACTGCATAGCTGAGATGATCCTCAAGGAGATCAGCCTCTGAACCCCCACTACCTCTATCTCTCTACCAGATGTCCCAATGCATCTAATCGACTTACGTCGATAATCAATGACTGCACTATGAGCCTCTAGCCAATCCATTCCTATGACAACATCATAAGAACCCAATGGAATAACACGAAGGTCCAAGGTAGTCTTGAGAGGTCCAACCTCTAACCTACACTCTGGCACAAGGGAAAGGGATGCAACTTTTGCACCCAAAGCTAAGTCTACCTGCCACCTATCGACTTGCTTTACCGCATCCAATCTACATCGCGCTAAGACTAATGAAGAAACAAAGGAATCAGATGCTCCAGAATCAAATAGAATAGAAACGGGGTTACCCCCCAACATACCATAGGCCTCAACAACTGTACCCTGGTGCTCTGCCTGGCGGTTGTCAACCGCTGTGAATACTCGATGCCCACGGCCTGCATCTCCTACAGTCGGCTCTAATGCCGCTAGTCCCTGAGAATAACCCAATGCGCCCTTATTGGGACACATCCTCGCTATGTGATCTTGTTGGCCGCACGCAAAACATCCAGTGCCTCTACCAAAGCCCCTGCCTACAGGTGGTTCACTATACTGCTACGCACTACCCCTGAAAGAAGAATGAGAACTCTACGCTGGCTGCTCAGAGTTGAAGCGTCTCATGTGCCTCCAACTCATGTCCCCCTGCCTCTGCTAGAAACCCTTCTGTTTCCCCTGGGAACCCTGCTGCTCCTGCTGACCACCCTGAGACGGACCCTGCTGAGCTCTAGAAGGTGCACCTCCCTGAGGCTAACCCCCTCGAGCACTAGTCCCAGCTGCTGAACAACTTCCCACCTACACTCCTACATGACCACCTAAGGCCATCGCCAAGTTCTCCTCAATGAGCCTGGCCTTATCGACCACTACCTCCATGGTCCTGGGTTCGAAAACCCGCACTCCACCACTGATACGGGCGTTTAAGCCCCTGAGAAAATGTTGTACCAACATGCCCTCATCATCACCTATGCCTGCATACTGTTTGAGCTCGTAGAAATGACGCTCATACATCTCTACTGACATAGTCATCTATCGAAGGGTGTGGAAATCATCCCCTCGACGCTGCCTCCAATGCTCGGAAAGGAATCTAGCCCGAAACCGCTCTAGGAACAACTCCCAAGAAACTGTACCAATGTCCAGATGGAGCTTCTACTCCTCTAATCTCCACCAAGTGGAGGAAAATCCCCTCAGGTGCATGATAGCGCACCTAGCTCGAGTGTTGCTCCCATATGGGTGCATAGCAAAGCACCTAGTCAAGTCAATGAGCCATGTCTCTGCCTCCAAACCACTGCCTGATCCATCAAAAATAGGTGGTCGTGCTCTAAGCAAATCCCTCATATGGGCTGCTACCTCTGAATCAGAGTGAACTGGTACCTCTCTCTCTCTCTAACCACCTCTGGCTCTACCTCCTGCCTAGGCCCAAGGCGTGCAAGGGTCTCCTCTAACAACTGACGCAACTGAGCGTCTTCGATCCTGGGTGGATCCGGATTCTGATTGTTGTCCCCCTGAATATTCTGAGAAGCCTGTTGCTCCTCATGGTCAGAAACAAGTGGAACATGTGGAGGTGGGTCTTGCTGTTCCTCAATGCGACCGCCTAAACGGCCATGTCTACGACCCCCTCCTCTTCCACGTCTGGGAGGAATTATCCTAAACAGACACAAAAAGGTATTAAGCACAATACACAATAAAATTCACACACCTAAAAGCTTAATGGGCTCATCATAATCCCAGAGTACCCAGTGTTTAAACCTAGGCTCTGATACCATGTGTAATGCCCCGCCACGCAACCCTAGGGGAAGTTGCAACTACAACCAAACTCACTACAAATTTTTTTTTTTGATAACAATTACAAGTATGATAACAACACAATGCCAACAATCCCCTAAGGTTGCGAGACAAAGGTTAAATAATTCAAAGTTTAAAACATCATACATGAAATGAATTATAAAAATATTCACTTAATCTAATATAAGCACATACATTCCATACATGAGATTTCCATTGAGGCCATGAGATCCTTCTCAGTTCCAAGACAAAAGTGATATAATTACATTTACATCTCTCATTCCCAGAATGAGGCAAATCAATGACATAATTGTTTATTACAATTCCCACCTCGATAAAATGAGGGGTAAATAAGATACAAAGCACTAACATAATTGAAACCAAGGTAGCAACTGAAATCTCACGAGCTCTCCAGCATGAAAGTCTCGCCCACAAAAGATAATGCCGACACAACGGAGTATAGTGCACGTTCCACCCAACCATGTGATACCCGAAGGCTCACCCCCCGTGCTAGGAGATAGTAACAAGGGTTTCAGATCAAGGCCAACAACCCCTAAACATGGGCAACATGACTCAACTAAAAGATGAAAGGAACAAAAGAACAAATAACATAACGGTAACAATGCTTCCAGATTCTAATTACATGAACCCACCATGATTACAAACATAGTGCTGACTTAGGAGAAGTGTCATCACAATGTCGCATGGGATATCCTGGCAAGTCTTCCTAGGTCCCGGCCCCCATCTCGGGATATCCTGGCAACCTCTAACGACTCTCGGCCCCACATGAAAACCAATGTGGAATCAGTTATCTTTCGAAGGGACAAGATAACGATCTTGCCATTCCAGGCCTTCCCGTCTCATCCCAAGCCTATGCAAGCACTTGCATCCATGAGCGAGGCAAAATTAATCTTTTTAAATGTTGGTACCTCCTATGCTAATTAATTGGTTTAAGTTATCACTGAATTAACCAACTTACATTGAGATCTCCTGGCACCACTTTGTGTGCCGGCCCCCAATGCAAGCCACTTCTCTAAGACAACACGTGGAACTGTGCCACCACAAAAAGGTACTCAAGTGAAACTTAGGGATAATGAATCCCTAAACACAACTTAAAGCCAACCTATCCTGCCCAAGGTAATCAGATAACAAGCAGAACTCAAGTACGCACTACCCATGGCAACGAGGTTGATCGACATACTACTGACCTCAAGACACATAAAGGACAGTTCAAACTAGAAGACTCACGAGGTTTGACTCAAAATCCGACAAGAATAAGCACCCCACGATGAAAGAAGTATGCAAAACAATATATGGTAACCTACCTTCGGATTTCGTAAATCCAAACATTCATTACATCAATGTATTTAAACAACTTAAAACAACTATGTTCTGTATTATCAATGGTAGTTGCATGAAAATTGTGACGATTCTTTTGTTGACACAATGATGATAATTCTGTCAACTTCATCTCTAATGCTAGGCTTCCATTCTATATCTAGCTTCCACCGAATTTTACTTAATATCTCATATCAAATTAAATTACTTTTCCAATTTAAAGAAATAAATCATCCTTAAAACACACACACTCATCAATTATATATATCCTTTAAAATATATCTATAATTATAATTAATTTTAACAAAGAAATTACCTCACCCATTAAAAAATACTAAACATATTTATATATATATAAAGTATATAAATATAACAAAATTATATCCCACTTCATAAACACAAACATTTAAACTATTATGAAGATATTATAGTATATATATACAATAACATATATTATAATATATATATAATATAATACATATATATTATAATATATATTATAAAATATATATAAATACATTATAATATACAAAATACTAATTAACAAATAAAAATAAAACATAAAATAAAATAAATTTTAATTCAACTAATGCAAACCCCAAGGGTTTGATCCGAGCTCCCCACGCCAATTCAGGAAACCGCTGGGAGACTGGGTGTCTCCCCCAGAAATGGCCGAGACATGGTGGCCGCCAGGAAGGCACTGTGTCAGCCTTCACGGGTCACCCTCCTAGTGTGGGGCTTAATTCACGGTCGCGGTAGGGCTCTATACCCCTCAAAAAAAATGGCGCCCTTCTTTTTATTAAAATCGCGGACACAGGATTTCGTTTAAAACACATAAATTTATTTTTTTACCAGTCAGTTTTGGTAAATAAATTTAAAACAAATTTAAAACATTTGGATGCCATATATGCATATATATAAATATATTAGCAACAATATACATATATGTGCATATATGGGCCATTATTTATATACACACAGTCATGAAAAGACTGTAAAAGTTTTTTTTTTTTAACTACCCAGATTGGCAATACAAAATTTCTGAGAAACAAAATAAGACTCCATGGAAACCTCCAAATTTGACACAAATTTTTTTTTGAAATTTCATCTAAGTTGAAAAGGGATTTTCCCCAACCCAAAATTTTTATAAAACCTCAATGAATCTTTCAAATTTGTTTCCAGATTTCCCATTAACAGCTTGAGGATAATTTTGGTTCAAATTGTTTTCAAACACAAATTTTCTAAACTCCCATTTTCAAGTTTGAATTATGAAGCTATGAGGGGTTTAAAATCTAAAGTTGGAATTATCCAAAACTACATTTTAGCCATTTACAAACTAAATTTTTTGAAATAAAATTGTAGTTGTGAGAAGGGAAAAACATAAACCTTTTGTTTTCCTAGATTTTGAAGAACCCTTTAATGGAGATTGTGCTCTTCCCAATATTTTCCACCACAAAGCTTTTCCAAATCCTCCTCAACAATTCTTTTCCAAAAATTCTCCAAGTTTTTCCTCTTCCTCTCTCTCAAATTTCCAAATTTAAAAAAAAAGATCATTCAAAAAAAACCAAGCATTTTCCTTATGGCCTCCAAAGAAAGATCAAACCCCTAATTTGGCCACCCACCAAAGTTATTGTAAACTTAGATATTTTTTGGATATTTCATTTTTTGAAAACAATAAAACAATCATATTTTCCCTTTTTAAATGCATAAGCCCATTTAAATTCAAATTTCATTTATTCCACCATGCTAGCTAAATTTATTTTATTACCCAAAATTTAATCCAACTATTGCATTTAAAATAAATCATCATTCATTTTTTTTTTAAATTTTATTTTCCTACAAGAGGAATGCAACACAACTTCGAAATATATATACATTTTCTTTTGTCTCTTCATTTAATAATGCTAACACCTTTGGACTTAATTTACTTAATCCACAATAAATCTAATTCCTGGTTAAATTATTTACCAATTGCATTAAATCAACTAATAAATCAATGAGCACTCTATTATGCATTTTTGGCAATAAAATTAAAAAAGCAACGCCGTTTAACAAGGAAATTTAAATCATGCATGCAAAGGGAGACAAGATGACAAGACCAATAGCTTAACCCAACTGACAACCCGACGACCCACTATGGCTAGGGTGATGTCATGACACAGAAACACAAGCTACTATCTCCCAATCATTTCCGTTGAATAAAGGACATGCTCAGACCTATGAAATCAGGTGGAGTCAATGTCTGGTACCTGCATCCTGCACACAACCCAAGTGTCGAACATGCATTCATATATATATATAAACATCAAAACACACTGTGAAGTGGAAGTCGCGGAATCACAGGGCACTCGCGTGCGAGTGATGTGATCCCGTCCCCTTCACCAATACAGTAACGCTAACTGACATCTCTAACCATTAATTGCAAAATCAAAACATGAAGCAGCAATAATTCACATACATGATAATTTAATCCATAACATGAAATAATAACATCATTTGATAAAAGTACCATCACATCAAAACATAGTGTTTACATCGCTTAATAATTAGTGATCAAAAGTAACCAAGTTTATAACCAACATGCTGACAAGGCAAAATATACATAGCGAACACTGTTCGATCAAAATAACAAAATGAAGGTGTTATGTACCAAGCTGCCTAAAGAGAAGTCAAAAAAGCCCCATAGTAGAACAAAGACAAACCAGTAGCCAAAAATAGCTGCCCAACACAACACCAAGATTTTACATGGATCTTGAACCCATTGGTTTTAATGGAACCAACAACCCAATACAACCAGGTTTTCATAGGGACCTTAAACCAAAGAGAGAAGCCTACAACAACTAGGCCATAACATACCAGTCACTCAAGAATATTAGTCTTTCTATTCCACTAGCAGAGACTTATAAGTCATAGGTCTGCAGAAGCAGAGTCTCGCATGTAGAAAAAACCTTGCCCAACAACATGCCCTCTCCACCTCTATAGGAGAGGTCATTACAAGAACCTAAGGCACCAAATGTGTTCCTTAAAAACCAGTTGCTCTATCCACCTCTATAGGAGACAAAACCCAGCTCTTCCAACCCACCACAACCCCAACACCCCTACAAACCACCATTCCACCTCAATATAAATAGGAATCCCCTCAATGGGAAAAGCAAGAGGAGACCTTCATCCACAGAATACACCTCAACTCGAGAGGGAGAGGACTCCACCTCCAAAGGAGAGGTCTTCACCTCAAAAGAAAACCTAGTATTCAAAGAGAAGGATGAGACTACACTAAGAAGGAGGACCAAAGCAAGTAACCACAACAACAATATCTAGGTCTTCAAAATAGTCTCTAAAAAGCACCTAGCCCTCCAAACCTTCATCACTGAACAAAACCGAGATAGCTCCATATCCATACTCACCGAAGGGTCCAACCAAAACACCAGCCCCCAAAAACCATCAAGGAACAACAAGGCACACAAGGGATAGACCTTGGATAGGGGATTAAGAAAAAAACTTGCTCTCATCAAGAAAGACTCCTGATAACACCAACGTAGGCCCACACAAAACCTAACAAAGCACAGGGAAGAAAACAACCAAATTTGAGTAGCATAACCACTCCACCAAATGGGCCAACAACCCAAAATAGTCTCCAAACTAGGATAAAAGGAAATGAAGTCCACCTTCCATTTGGAAACCACAACTATGTCAACAAAATCCCCAAGAAAGAGCCACCAAATAAAGAATGTGCAAAAGCAAAGAACACCCCAAAGAAAGGGGAAGAAAAAGGGGCCAACAAATAAAGCCCCCAAGCCATCTTACTACTCTGAGTAGAACCAAAAATGAGCCCCTTCTTCCACACAATAACTCCAAGGAATCCCCAACAACCCCACACTCCCTGCCAAAAGGACACCACAGTCGTGTTGGAAAAACTGGGAAGCCCCCAAACAAAGAATGCACGGAAGCAACACACACCCCATAAGAAGTGAGAAGAAGATAGAGCCAACAAATAAAGCCCCCAAGCCATCCTACTACACTGAGCAGAATGAGAGATAAGCCCCTTCTTCAACCCAAAAACTTCAAGGAAACCCATGCAACCCCACACTCCTTGCAGGGAGTAGCAAAGCCAGCCAACACCAAAAAACACAAAGGGCAACAGACTTTCCCACCAACACCTAGCCATAGTAACACCAACATTAGGATAACCCGAAACATTATTTTACCAAAGGGACAAAGAAGAAGTTGAGACAATCATAGAAGCCCTCGGATAGAAAAATGATGAGTTCTCCCAGTCAAGGCAGAAACATCTTCCACACATCCCTGAACAAAAAAATCTCACAGCAAAACCCCCTAACAGGAAAATGGAGAAATTACTCTCCATGAATAATTGTGTTATGAATGTACCTCAAAACTATCTCCCTTCCA